>OU892290.1:12067329-12203843 GCA_917834065.1 Ceutorhynchus assimilis
TACTTTTAGAGCAATTGAGCCTCAAAGTTGGATTTTAGTTGAAATTTAGTCAAAAATTTCAAACTCGTTTTTCTCAAAAATTGTAAATGCCAGCGACTTAACCCTTTGAAAAAATCGAAATTTTATTTTCAGATTTTTTGAATTTTAACTTTTCCAATCGATAGAGCGGATCTAAATTAGTCGAAAAAAACTCTAAAATCATTTCCAAATCTCGATTTCAAAAGGGAAAAAAATTCAAAAAGAAAATCCCAATTTTCAGATCTAATTTTTTAAAAAATCCTGACAAGGTTAGGAGCAATTGCCAATACTTCCATTAAATTTTGAGCAAATCAAAATAAATTATATATGGTTGGAAAGAGCATTAAATTCTCTATAATTTAGTGCTAGATTGAGTTTGATAACGCAAATACTTTTAGAGCAATTGAGCCTCAAAGTTGGATTTTAATTGAAATTTAGTCAAAAATTTCAAACTCGTTTTTCTCAAAAATTGTAAATGCCAGCGACTTAACCCTTTGAAAAAATCGAAATTTTTATTTTTCAGATTTTTTGAATTTAACTTTTCCAATCGATAGAGCGGATCTAAATTAGTCGAAAAAAACTCTAAAATCATTTCCAAATCTCGATTTCAAAAGGGAAAAAAAATTCAAAAAGAAAATCCCAATTTTCAGATCTAATTTTTTAAAAAATCCTGACAAGGTTAGGAGCAATTGCCAATACTTCCATTAAATTTTGAGCAAATCAAAATAAATTATATATGGTTGGAAAGAGCATTAAATTCTCTATAATTTAGTGCTAGATTGAGTTTGATAACGCAAATACTTTTAGAGCAATTGAGCCTCAAAGTTGGATTTTAATTGAAATTTAGTCAAAAATTTCAAACTCGTTTTTCTCAAAAATTGTAAATGCCAGCGACTTAACCCTTTGAAAAAATCGAAATTTTTATTTTTCAGATTTTTTGAATTTTAACTTTTCCAATCGATAGAGCGGATCTAAATTAGTCGAAAAAAACTCTAAAATCATTTCCAAATCTCGATTTCAAAAGGGAAAAAAATTCAAAAAGAAAATCCCAATTTTCAGATCTAATTTTTTAAAAAATCCTGACAAGGTTAGGAGCAATTGCCAATACTTCCATTAAATTTTGAGCAAATCAAAATAAATTATATATGGTTGGAAAGAGCATTAAATTCTCTATAATTTAGTGCTAGATTGAGTTTGATAACGCAAATACTTTTAGAGCAATTGAGCCTCAAAGTTGGATTTTAATTGAAATTTAGTCAAAAATTTCAAACTCGTTTTTCTCAAAAATTGTAAATGCCAGCGACTTAACCCTTTGAAAAAATCGAAATTTTTATTTTTCAGATTTTTTGAATTTTAACTTTTCCAATCGATAGAGCGGATCTAAATTAGTCGAAAAAAAACTCTAAAATCATTTCCAAATCTCGATTTCAAAAGGGAAAAAAATTCAAAAAGAAAATCCCAATTTTCAGATCTAATTTTTTAAAAAATCCTGACAAGGTTAGGAGCAATTGCCAATACTTCCATTAAATTTTGAGCAAATCAAAATAAATTATATATGGTTGGAAAGAGCATTAAATTCTCTATAATTTAGTGCTAGATTGAGTTTGATAACGCAAATACTTTTAGAGCAATTGAGCCTCAAAGTTGGATTTTAATTGAAATTTAGTCAAAAATTTCAAACTCGTTTTTCTCAAAAATTGTAAATGCCAGCGACTTAACCCTTTGAAAAAATCGAAATTTTTATTTTTCAGATTTTTTGAATTTTAACTTTTCCAATCGATAGAGCGGATCTAAATTAGTCGAAAAAAACTCTAATATCATTTCCAAATCTCGATTTCAAAAGGGAAAATAAATCAAAAAGAAAATCTCAATTTTCAGATCTAATTTTTAAAAAAATCCTGACAAGGTTAGGAGTAATTGCCAATACTTCCATTAAATTTTGAGCAAATCAAAATAAATTATATATGGTTGGAAAGAGCATTAAATTCTCTATAATTTAGTACTAGATTGAGTTTGATAACGCAAATACTTTTAGAGCAATTGAGCCTCAAAGTTGGATTTTAGTTGAAATTTAGTCAAAAATTTCAAACTCGTTTTTCTCAAAAATTGTAAATGCCAGCGACTTAACCCTTTGAAAAAATCGAAATTTTTATTTTTCAGATTTTTTGAATTTTAACTTTTCCAATCGATAGAGCGGATCTAAATTAGTCGAAAAAAACTCTAAAATCATTTCCAAATCTCGATTTCAAAAGGGAAAAAAATTCAAAAAGAAAATCCCAATTTTCAGATCTAATTTTTTAAAAAATCCTGACAAGGTTAGGAGCAATTGCCAATACTTCCATTAAATTTTGAGCAAATCAAAATAAATTATATATGGTTGGAAAGAGCATTAAATTCTCTATAATTTAGTGCTAGATTGAGTTTGATAACGCAAATACTTTTAGAGCAATTGAGCCTCAAAGTTGGATTTTAGTTGAAATTTAGTCAAAAATTTCAAACTCGTTTTTCTCAAAAATTGTAAATGCCAGCGACTTAACCCTTTGAAAAAATCGAAATTTTTATTTTTCAGATTTTTTGAATTTTAACTTTTCCAATCGATAGAGCGGATCTAAATTAGTCGAAAAAAACTCTAATATCATTTCCAAATCTCGATTTCAAAAGGGAAAATAAATCAAAAAGAAAATCTCAATTTTCAGATCTAATTTTTAAAAAAATCCTGACAAGGTTAGGAGTAATTGCCAATACTTCCATTAAATTTTGAGCAAATCAAAATAAATTATATATGGTTGGAAAGGGCATTAAATTCTCTATAATTTAGTGCTAGATTGAGTTTGAAAACGCAAATACTTTTAGAGCAATTGAGCCTCAAAGTTGGATTTCAGTTGAAATTTAGTCAAAAATTTCAAACTCGTTTTTCTCAAAAATTGTAAATGCCAGCGACTTACCCTTTGAAAAAATCGAAATTTTTATTTTTCAGATTTCTTGAATTTTAACTTTTCCAATCGAAAAAGCGGGTCTAAATTAGTCGAAAAAAACTCTAAAATCATTTCCAAATCTCGATTTCAAAAGGGAAAAAAATTCAAAAAGAAAATCCCAATTTTCAGATTTAATTTTTTAAAAAATCCTGACAAGGTTAGGAGCAATTGCCAATACTTCCATTAAATTTTGAGCAAATCAAAATAAATTATATATGGTTGGAAAGAGCATTAAATTCTCTATAATTTAGTACTAGATTGAGTTTGATAACGCAAATACTTTTAGAGCAATTGAGCCTCAAAGTTGGATTTTAGTTGAAATTTAGTCAAAAATTTCAAACTCGTTTTTCTCAAAAATTGTAAATGCCAGCGACTTAACCCTTTGAAAAAATCGAAATTTTTATTTTTCAGATTTTTTGAATTTTAACTTTTCCAATCGATAGAGCGGATCTAAATTAGTCGAAAAAAACTCTAAAATCATTTCCAAATCTCGATTTCAAAAGGGAAAAAAATTCAAAAAGAAAATCCCAATTTTCAGATCTAATTTTTTAAAAAATCCTGACAAGGTTAGGAGCAATTGCTAATACTTCCATTAAATTTTGAGCAAATCAAAATAAATTATATATGGTTGGAAAGAGCATTAAATTCTCTATAATTTAGTACTAGATTGAGTTTGATAACGCAAATACTTTTAGAGCAATTGAGCCTCAAAGTTGGATTTTAGTTGAAATTTAGTCAAAAATTTCAAACTCGTTTTTCTCAAAAATTGTAAATGCCAGCGACTTAACCCTTTGAAAAAATCGAAATTTTTATTTTTCAGATTTTTTGAATTTTAACTTTTCCAATCGATAGAGCGGATCTAAATTAGTCGAAAAAAACTCTAAAATCATTTCCAAATCTCGATTTCAAAAGGGAAAAAAATTCAAAAAGAAAATCCCAATTTTCAGATCTAATTTTTTAAAAAATCCTGACAAGGTTAGGAGCAATTGCCAATACTTCCATTAAATTTTGAGCAAATCAAAATAAATTATATATGGTTGGAAAGAGCATTAAATTCTCTATAATTTAGTGCTAGATTGAGTTTGATAACGCAAATACTTTTAGAGCAATTGAGCCTCAAAGTTGGATTTTAGTTGAAATTTAGTCAAAAATTTCAAACTCGTTTTTCTCAAAAATTGTAAATGCCAGCGACTTAACCCTTTGAAAAAATCGAAATTTTTATTTTTCAGATTTTTTGAATTTTAACTTTTCCAATCGATAGAGCGGATCTAAATTAGTCGAAAAAAACTCTAATATCATTTCCAAATCTCGATTTCAAAAGGGAAAATAAATCAAAAAGAAAATCTCAATTTTCAGATCTAATTTTTAAAAAAATCCTGACAAGGTTAGGAGTAATTGCCAATACTTCCATTAAATTTTGAGCAAATCAAAATAAATTATATATGGTTGGAAAGGGCATTAAATTCTCTATAATTTAGTGCTAGATTGAGTTTGAAAACGCAAATACTTTTAGAGCAATTGAGCCTCAAAGTTGGATTTCAGTTGAAATTTAGTCAAAAATTTCAAACTCGTTTTTCTCAAAAATTGTAAATGCCAGCGACTTAACCCTTTGAAAAAATCGAAATTTTTATTTTTCAGATTTCTTGAATTTTAACTTTTCCAATCGAAAAAGCGGGTCTAAATTAGTCGAAAAAAACTCTAAAATCATTTCCAAATCTCGATTTCAAAAGGGAAAAAAATTCAAAAAGAAAATCCCAATTTTCAGATCTAATTTTTCAAAAAATCCTGACAAGGTTAGGAGCAATTGCCAATACTTCCATTAAATTTTGAGCAAATCAAAATAAATTATATATGGTTGGAAAGAGCATTAAATTCTCTATAATTTAGTGCTAGATTGAGTTTGATAACGCAAATACTTTTAGAGCAATTGAGCCTCAAAGTTGGATTTTAATTGAAATTTAGTCAAAAATTTCAAACTCGTTTTTCTCAAAAATTGTAAATGCCAGCGACTTAACCCTTTGAAAAAATCGAAATTTTTATTTTTCAGATTTTTTGAATTATAACTTTTCCAATCGATAGAGCGGATCTAAATTAGTCGAAAAAAACTCTAAAATCATTTCCAAATCTCGATTTCAAAAGGGAAAAAAATTCAAAAAGAAAATCCCAATTTTCAGATCTAATTTTCTAAAAAATCCTGACAAGGTTAGGAGCAATTGCCAATACTTCCATTAAATTTTGAGCAAATCAAAATAAATTATATATGGTTGGAAAGAGCATTAAATTCTCTATAATTTAGTGCTAGATTGAGTTTGATAACGCAAATACTTTTAGAGCAATTGAGCCTCAAAGTTGGATTTTAGTTGAAATTTAGTCAAAAATTTCAAACTCGTTTTTCTCAAAAATTGTAAATGCCAGCGACTTAACCCTTTGAAAAAATCGAAATTTTTATTTTTCAGATTTTTTGAATTTTAACTTTTCCAATCGATAGAGCGGATCTAAATTAGTCGAAAAAAACTCTAACATCATTTCCAAATCTCGATTTCAAAAGGGAAAAAAATTCAAAAAGAAAATCCCAATTTTCAGATCTAATTTTTTAAAAAATCCTGACAAGGTTAGGAGCAATTGCCAATACTTCCATTAAATTTTGAGCAAATCAAAATATATTATATATGGTTGGAAAGAGCATTAAATTCTCTATAATTTAGTGCTAGATTGAGTTTGATAACGCAAATACTTTTAGAGCAATTGAGCCTCAAAGTTGGATTTTAGTTGAAATTTAGTCAAAAATTTCAAACTCGTTTTTCTCAAAAATTGTAAATGCCAGCGACTTAACCCTTTGAAAAAATCGAAATTTTTATTTTTCAGATTTTTTGAATTTTAACTTTTCCAATCGATAGAGCGGATCTAAATTAGTCGAAAAAAACTCTAAAATCATTTCCAAATCTCGATTTCAAAAGGGAAAAAAATTCAAAAAGAAAATCCCAATTTTCAGATCTAATTTTTTAAAAAATCCTGACAAGGTTAGGAGCAATTGCCAATACTTCCATTAAATTTTGAGCAAATCAATATATGGTTGGAAAGAGCATTAAATTCTCTATAATTTAGTACTAGATTGAGTTTGATAACGCAAATACTTTTAGAGCAATTGAGCCTCAAAGTTGGATTTTAGTTGAAATTTAGTCAAAAATTTCAAACTCGTTTTTCTCAAAAATTGTAAATGCCAGCGACTTAACCCTTTGAAAAAATCGAAATTTTTATTTTTCAGATTTTTTGAATTTTAACTTTTTTAATCGATAGAGCGGATCTAAATTAGTCGAAAAAAACTCTAACATCATTTCCAAATCTCGATTTCAAAAGGGAAAAAAAATCAAAAAGAAAATCCCAATTTTCAGATCTAATTTTTAAAAAAATCCTGACAAGGTTAGGAGCAATTGCTAATACTTCCATTAAATTTTGAGCAAATCAAAATAAATTATATATGGTTGGAAAGAGCATTAAAGTCTCTATAATTTAGTGCTAGATTGAGTTTGATAACGCAAATACTTTTAGAGCAATTGAGCCTCAAAGTTGGATTTTAGTTGAAATTTAGTCAAAAATTTCAAACTCGTTTTTCTCAAAAATTGTAAATGGCAGCGACTTAACCCTTTGAAAAAATCGAAATTTTTATTTTTCAGATTTTTTGAATTTTAACTTTTCCAATCGATAGAGCGGATCTAAATTAGTCGAAAAAAACTCTAAAATCATTTCCAAATCTCGATTTCAAAAGGGAAAAAAATTCAAAAAGAAAATCCCAAGTTTCAGATTTAATTTTTTTAAAAATCCTGACAAGGTTAGGAGCAATTGCCAATACTTCCATTAAATTTTGAGCAAATCAAAATATATTATATATGGTTGGAAAGAGCATTAAATTCTCTATAATTTAGTGCTAGATTGAGTTTGATAACGCAAATACTTTTAGAGCAATTGAGCCTCAAAGTTGGATTTTAGTTGAAATTTAGTCAAAAATATCAAACTCGTTTTTCTCAAAAAACGTAAATGCCAGCGACTTCAACTAAGTATCATTTTGAAGCCCTTATAAGGAGCTTCAATTTCAAAAAAAAATGATCCAAAATCTCTGACGGGTTCCAAGAAAATTAAATTTGAAAATTTTGAAATAAAAATCTCAAATCCCTTGGAAAAAAATTCAAAAACTCAAAATTTTCATTTTTCAGACTTTCGTAATTTCAACTTTTCCAATCGATAGAGCGGGTCGAAAAAAAATCTAACATTATTTCAAAATGGCAATTTTAAAGGAAGATTTTTTGGATTTAAATTAAAAAAAAAAAATCCTGACATGTTCATGAACAATTGCCCATATCTTCATTGAAATTTGAGCAAACTAAAACATATCGTATATCCTTGAAAAGAGCATTAAATTTTCTATAATTCTGTGCTAAATTGGATTTGGTAGCTCAAATACTTTTTGATCAATTGAGTCTGAAAGTTGAATTTTACTACAATCACTGATCAATAAATCCCATGTATTCCCAAGAATTACAACTAGTTATTTATTCAACTAATTGAAGTTTCCTCTCCTCCTACTCAATGCAGAAAATAAAAAAAGTCCCGAAAAATTGAGACTGAAAAACCAGGAGGCGTATTCTGTAAACGAATAGAAATAGACATAGAGAAGAGATAGACATAGACAGGAAATATAAAAAACTAATTCTGTAATCATCTTTCCAAGTTGATTCGGGTGACGTTGAAATAGAAATATCGTAAACTATAGAATGTGAAAACATTGCGCTTTCCTAGAGAGTTTCATTATTTTTGTGGTGTTTTAAATTGTCAGTTGTTATCAACTGTTCAATATCAATATCACATTGTTATTGATTATTTTTTATTATTGACATAAGCCATTATGGACCCTATATTCATGCTTTTTGCGGACGAAAAGGAAGAAGAAGAGCGTCAAGAACAATTAAGGCCCCAAAGGGAATTCCGGAGGTATTTCCACCTCACTTAACACATGGCTCGTGTAGTTAGAGCCGGAAGAATCCCAATTCAAATTAGAGTATTGGGTGCTCTAAGATTTTTCGCTCAAGGCTCCTATCAGAAGGCGCTAGGAGACGACTTCATTCTTCAATAAGTTCAATACATGTATGTTTCAGTTCACATTTAGCAGGGCATCAAGTGAGAAAGTATGTTTGGCTCTAGAGGCCATTGCTCCTCAGTGGGTTAAATTTCCCCTAACCGAGGCTGAGAAGCAGCTTGAGAAAGAGGATTCATGGCCCAATTCGGATTTCCGGGAGTGATACGGTGTACCGATGGTACCCACCACACCCTTTTGTGATTTGCGCTATTTTACCACAGTATTTTTACTAAATGCTAAGGCTAAAATAACATTTCAGGGAAAGGGGGATATTAAAGGCGGTTGTTTTACTTCCCAAACACAAAAATAGGAAATATCTCTGAGAAATATTCAAAACAAAACCACAGCAACTATTCAAAATATGACAAAACCTTTAACCAGAGATAAATACTATATAAACTGTCGAGAATGGAATCTCAGTGTAAATTTTGTTGTCAACAAAATTGAGCTAAGCCAGCGCCATCTACCATATTGGAAACTCACTATTTACTGGTTTTTCATCGACGCTACAGACACCTACTTTACATAGGGCTTCAAGACATTTTTATGATAGATGGCGCCCTGTTCGCATTTCTGTCGGGCAGTTCAAATTTATTTATTCTAGACCTTGGGACATTAATTTTTGCTTAAATTATTTGATGTTTTGTTAATTAGATCAAAAGACAGTTCTCTTATCGATGGTTAAGGATATCCTTAACATATTTATTCAAAGTTCTGATTGGTGTTTAATCGAACCTGTCATTAATCTAATCAACAAAGATAAAAATAGATTTTCCAATCTATAAAGTTTGAAGGTCTTCGTGAAACACACAAAACCCACTTTGAAATCACTTAGAAACACTTGACAACACAAAGAAATACGAAATGGAAGACCGGCGAACGAAAAACATTATGAATTATTAGTTATGGTCAAATGAATATTTTGGCATATTGTCATATGTTGACATGTCAATCTCATGTCAATGTTATCGACATCGGACGTGTTCTTGATGTGCTAATATTTTACAATTCTGTTGTTGTCAGCGACATCTAGAAAACGGAAAAGAGTTATTATGTGGTTTATTACTGGCAATAAGAGATCGCAGGGCCTGCCTTTGACAAAACTACAAAACATAACCACTAATAAACAAAACATAAACTCTAACAGAACTTGAACGTTTCACGTTAATGTGTTAGAAAAAGATAGAAATAATTTTTTCATTACAGAAAGACCTAAACGGGTCTTTCTAATTCTCTATGCCGACCGAACACCGAACGGGACTCGAGTACTGCCGAACTGGCATACAGAATAAGGTTTTGTGATAATAGAAAGAAATTTCTTGCCTAGAAAGAATTTTCTATGTCTATGGCGTTACAGAATACGCACTCAGGTACACATGATGAAGGTGACCACACATAAAAACCCTCGCCCCTACGGACTCGTAATTTAAAAAGACCCGGGCCCTCTGGGCTCGTAACTTAAGTAGACTCCGGCCCTTCGGGCTCGTAAATTAAAAAGATCCCGACCCTATGGGCCTGCGAAGTGTTGCTGCGAAACTCACGATTTTTTTAAATTAAAATTACGTCTTTTGAAGCTCTATTTTTGCTTAATTGTTTTATTCAATTTGCATTATTTTCAACGGCATTAGTGTGCACTGAGTGTATTCGTGTTTTTTTTACTAGTTTGTATTAAAAAGAGATAGAAATACATTTTTTCTGAACTGGTTTTAGCAAAGGATTTTTTATAATTCACAAAATTATTAGGTTTTGGAAGGAAAATTTAAAACGTAGCAACCCTAGTCTAAAAATTTAGTAACCCTAACGCAATTTAACGTTTCAAAGTAGGCCCTGTAATTTTGTATACATGACAGGTAAAGCGTGGTTAGCTGTCAAATATTGGCATCTTATATCCAAATGCAGAGTGACTATGGCAGATTTTGATGAACGAAGTATCGATGTCTATTAAGTCGATCAAGTTAAGTCGAAAAATGTCAACCATTTTGACACCTGTCAAAACCCTGCCAAACGGCAGTACTAATCTTTTCCCGTTTTCAATATTTTATGATGTCATTTGACATTTTTAACTTGTATGTAAATTCTGAATTCGAAAATTGAAAATAAAAATGACAGAACTGTCAAAATCTGTCATTTGTTTTAGTAGAAAAAAATACTCTAATCTAGTTCTTTTTTGTTTCAAGGTAGTTTATTGGTGATAAGACATTAAAAAAAGGTCATGCATGTCACATTTTGACAACTGTCAGAATCTGTTAATAGCTTTTTGGTTGATATTGGGTACATTCAGGCGGTCCCAGCGGCTTAGCTCAGTCTCTCAGCAGGAACTTTATTCTCGAAACCAAGGACAGCCTTCTCATAAGAACGATTACTCTGTCATTGTCAGTGTTACGCCGGACGACAAAGACAGCACCTTCGTTCCAATGAGAACGCTGTTCCTTGGTTTCGAGAATAAAATTCCTTCTGAGAGACTGAGCTAAGCCGCTGGGACCGCCTGAATGTACCCAATATCAACCAAAAAGCTATTAACAGATTCTGACAGTTGTCAAAATGTGACATGCATGAACTTTGTTAAATGTTTTTTCCACCAATAAACTACTTTGAAACAAAAAAGAACCAGATTAGAGTAGTTTTTCTACTAAAGCAAATGACAGGTTTTGACAGTTTTGTCAATTTTTTTTCAATATTTGAATTTAGAATTTACATACAAGTTAAAAATGTCAAATTTCATCATAAAATATTTAAAACTGGAAAAGATGATTGCTACCGTTTGGCAAGGTTTTGACAGGTGTCAAAATGGTTGACATTTTTCGACTCAACTTGGTCGACTTAGTAGAAATAAATTTTTTGTTCATCAAAATCTGCCATAGTTACTCTACTTTTGGATATACGATTCCAATATTTGACAGCTAACCACGCTTCACCTGTCATATATACAGGGTTGTGCCCATGGTAAAAAATGTTGCTTACGGCATTCCCAATAACATATTTAAATTTCATCCGAATATCACGGGTAACCAATTTCCATTTAAATATTGCGGGGTCCAAATTTGAAAGTTTTGAAACACGCGGTGACGTCACTGCATCTCTCACGTTGGTCGTGTGACGGCCTTTAGCCCGTCTTGACTCGAGAGATGACGTCATACCATCTCTGAGCGATGAATTTCTGAGGCATAATGTTTTAATATTCAAAGCCGCATAACTATTTTAATATTTATCCAATTGAGCTGAAATTTTGTTTGTGTGCTTTATGTGAGTAATACTCCATGGAAATATTAAAAAACGTGGTTAATTAAACTTCACTGAACGTCCAGGTCGCGGGTGACGTCATGAAATTAGAATTCTACTTGTTATGAGCCCAGGATTGCTTCAAGGTTCACTTATGGCGATTTCCATTTGTCATCAGTGCCGCACTGAATGTATCCGCATCTTTTTCTAAAAGCATGTAACATGTAAGGATAGGGATACATTATTTTTGCCCTGATTCGACAAATGGAAAACGCTATTAGTTTTTGATAACTAGTAATCTTATCGCTTGTCATAAATGATATTTGACATTTTGCCCAACAGTGTTGCCGATGTTTATATAATTACTGTTATGGAAAATTTGAAATTTGCAAGGCCTACTTGGGCTTTTTTTTGTATGAATTCGAGCCTCAATGATTGACACAATATTTGTTATAATTTGTAGTTGGCAACACTGTTTGACAAGGGACAAAGTAGGCTTTGCCTAGTTGGTAAGGCGAGAATTTTCCTGAAAAATCAACTTTCAAGATTTCTTTAAATCTGGTGATTTTTCATTCTAATTTCTGGTGAATTTAATTTTTTTGACCTGGCAACAGTGGTTCTTTCATTCCATAATATTCAAGCTTATACAGTGTGTCCACTTAAGTTCGCAACATATGGGAAACTTTTTTATTATCAATTTTACGAAAAAAAAGTTATTCATTATAAAAGTTCCTGCTTCTTAAAAAAATGGTGTTAAACTATTAAAACTTGGAATAGCATGTACAGGGTGGTCAGAAAATAGAAAAATATACAGATTTTTTTGGTAAAAAAAGGGATTAGTAGAAAAAAAATGGCATGTCACTATTTTTTACAACCTTTGATATTTTTTTCAGATTCAGCAGTCATATTACAGTTAAAAGATACCTTTGCTTATCACAAAAAGACCTGCCAAATTTGAAAAAAAAAATTGGTAAATGGATTTTTGAGCTAAAACAGGATTTTTTCTAAAACTTTGACACCCTGTATCTCAGAAACTACGCATTTCCGGACACATGTTTATGGGAACTTTTTTTCTTAAATTATTGTAATGAATCACATCCTGAAGTTACGAACTGTACTTAGGAAACACCCTGTATATTTTTCTATTTTTTGACCACCCTGTTTTAGTATTTTAGTATTATTTTTTCAAGAAGCAGAAACTTTTATCAGGAATAACTATTTTTCGTAAAATTGATAATAAGAAAGTTTCCCATATGCTGCGAACTTAAGTGGAAACACTGTATATCAGCATTCTGTAAGGTTCTGGTCCAGTCCTCTAGACATTTTTTCATATTTGTTGAATTGATCTTTTAAGAACTGACTTCTTACTTGGTTTTCTAGTAAAAATGGTGTCGTTTTCTTCGTAATCACTTTTGCCATGCATTACATCTTATGCTTATTGGGCACACAATTTAATTACCCTTCGGAGATTTACTCAGGCAAAGTTCTATTTTAAATGGTAAATTGAAATGATCAGAAAATGCATTTGCAATCAAAACAGGATCTTCAATATCCTTGCTGTTCTCAATTTTAAGAAGAAAGTTAATATTTTGATCTTTGTTTGTGAGTAATAAAAGTAAACCACAATGGTCTTGAATTTGTTTTTTGAGTTTGGTATTTTACTATCATTTAAGCTTTTTTTTTTACTTTAGGATATACTTTCTGTACATATTTCTTTCAGATCAATAACCACGTAAGTGATGTTCATTTTTGGTTATTTGGTAAGTTACATTCAAATCTTTATTATATCTGGAGTAGTTTTTTATTTCAGTACTTACTCAATTGTTAGGCTTTCATACTTTTCAGTCACATCCTCAACATCATAGATCTTATGTCAAGTCTCTCATCCTGTTGAAGAGTTTTGAATGAAGACATTGCTGGGAGGAAAAATATTCGTTTTATGATTGTTGGAGGGTCGTTTTTCCTGGTTGATACATTTGTATGACACACTCTAGGAGGAATATCCTCCTGAGGATTATTGCTGAAAGAGTTGTCAATTTGAGTAGTGTTCGATGTTGGTACAAACCTTGTCATATCTGAATCGTGAGGTGTCAGCTCATTGCTCATCATCAGATGAAGTAATACTTCGGAGGAAAGATTGTGCAGAGCAAAATCCATGTGCAATTCTCCACCTATTATTAAGATTCTTCCGCGAATATACCATCTGAAATATCTTTGATAACAGTAATATAAATATCAAAATTATTTAATGGTCGATGAATACAAACATGTGCATCCAATAAAAGAATATGTTCTGGATAAATAACTCAAGTTTATAGTTCTCCATATCGATTTTGAACATAATTTTGCAACTGATGTTTCGATACTAAATTAACAAAAGTTTTGCACTCCACATATTTTCTCTTTATATTCATTCGTACCCAAAATTCCAGCAAGTGTTGTAATTAGATGTAAGAGTAGTTTTTCCTAGCGGAATTTCACCTTTCTTATGATTTTATCCACCAAGCTATATTATTTAACATTCCGCATCAATACATGTTATGTTGTATTAAATTCAGAAAAACTGCAACTGGTGATATTTTATTGATAGTTGGGACTTTGGAGGGAGGTCTTGTTGTCGAATGAATACTGTAATTTTCCTTGACCTAATGTTGAATTATTTGTCAATGTTTTTATTATTAGGCTTCTATCAATTTTCACACAGATGATACTTTTATCATATTGGATCGTTTTAATCTTTATTGAAATAAGCGCAAATAAATACTTTACTGAAAACACCTCATATTATCTAGGTATGGACATTTCTCTGGCATCAACCGAAAAGTCCAAATGAAATATCAGCCAAAAGGAAGACCTAGAGGTTCGAGCTCTGACGATGGTTTGTTGCCTCTTACTTACGTAATTGAAATTTAGTATTACCTATTGAAAACGTTTTAGTAGATAGACCAGCCGACCCATCATTAGTCCTCATACTCAAATGGGGCGGAGAACTTACTCCAGCAGGACGAATCCAGGCAGAGGAGCTTGGTCGAATTTTCAGATGCATGTACCCTGGAGGACAAGGTAGACATCTTGCCGGTTGGTATTACGCTTTGTTTTTATTATTTTGATTCTAGTTTTATTTTTAGCAGAGCCAGTTATAAAAGAGAGTTAGAGTTATTAGTATTTGTATATTTTTTTAGATTATCAATTCATGCACTCATTTTTGTAACTGACTGGTTAAAAAGTTAATTTGCAATTTTTAGTTGTCATTTAATGTTTTATTATTTGCTGTAGCTACCCTCTAAATAACGTTTTGGTAAATTTCTTATAATATTTGTTTTTTTCATAATTATTGGTAAGTTCTGGTGGAATTTTTATATTTAAATATTGCAAAAATAGGGTGTAAAAAAATAGTGCAGGTATCACACTTGGAGGAGTAATACTATAAACATAAATATGCCTTAAAATGAATGAAAATTAAAAAATAATCAGGAAGTTACTGACGGACTATAAACAAAAACCAACCTTTTCATCTATTTTTTTAGTCATAAATATCTTCATTGTAATGTATTTTCAAATCTTTATATTTGGTGGGTATCACCCTTTGAAATTTACTGCACCATTTTTTTACATCCTATATAGACATGCACTGTTTGGTTTTGGGTACATGTCTAGCTTATTTCAAAATATCCGTTTGGGTTTTAGTATTTTATAATTAAATTGTACATAAACTGGGTAAGTTATCAAATTAAATGCTTTATCTTTGACACTGAATTCATAAATGCTTAATACCAGATTGCATTTGGCACTACATTCACCATCTCATTTTTAGATAGAAAAAAAATATTTGTGTGTTTATGTGAAATCGCTAGCTCTATATACTCCATAGAATTATGCACACTCATACCAGTTTTCAATTGGAAATTTTGACCAGACTCTAATTGCTATGGTAAGGTTTAAAGAAATGGTTTGTGGTAATAAACTATTAGGCAATTCAATGACCTGTGGTTGGCATAACGTCAACTAAAAACATTTTTTTTACTTTTGTGCTACTCTCCTTTGTAGGTTTTATGTTACTGTTTTGTTCAATCTAATTAAACTTGAGTTTTCGTACAATAACAATAAAAAACTAAACATAAAATGCATACAACGTGAACTATGGCAAGCTGAAAAACTTATACCTATCTGGAAACGGAAACTTTTTTTATTATCCACACTTCAATGAGTTATTCGGAAAGCTTTTCGACTAGAGATTAGCACCTATCAGGGAGGATGATCGTATAGAATCAGTCTACAACATAATCTAATCAATAGTTATTGCAATAGGCCTGCAACTTTTAACAAAGCTCTGGCCGTCTGGAAAATAATTTCGTCAAATACTGAATGTATTTTAATGAACCAAATACAAAATTTCCAAATCTGCTATATTCGCTATTATTATGGAACGCAATAGCACAATATTCTTACATAAGCGGTTATGCAGATAAGTGAGACTGCTGTTCCAAAATTGATTCACCTTTATTCAAGACAATCAGCTGTATGAATAAAAATAAAGCATTTGCTCCTAAGCAAAAGGTAGAAGTATGAGCAAAAGCTTCAAGTAAAAGGTAGAAGTAGAAGCATTTATATACCTCATAACATATGAATAATGAAGACCTTTTACTTGCGAGCATATGCTTCAAAGAAATGAAGTAAAAGGTACTACCTGTTGTTTCAATCTAAGGCTCGAGTATCAAAAGAAACCAACACATCATAATAATAACATCACTGGACTTTAAGATTCCATATGAAGTGGTTGTAAAAGAACGCCAATCATGGAAGAACACAAAGCTACCACAAGCGGGCAACGCATCATTATGGTACACAGTCACACAGATGGTTCGAAGCTAACGGAAGGAGTCGTCTGGGAATAACTGGACCAAACTTTTCAACTCTCCTTAACAATGGGTAAAACACCCACAAAATTTGAAGCTGAGCTACTGGCCATAAACATCTGTACCCGAGAGTGCCTTAAAAGAAGCTTTTTAAGAGAGCTCATTTACATACTGTCTGACAGTCAAGCTGCTTTAAAAGCTCTAGGAGCCATCAAGTGGAACGCTCAGCTAGTTTGAGAGGGTAGAAATATCCCCCAACAACTGACTGGGAGAAATAAAGTAGCTCTAATGTAGGTACCGGGACACCAGGGCATAGAGGGCAACAAGGAAGCGGACCGTCTCTCACAGAGCAAGGCGCTTTAACATCTTTTCAAGATCTAGAGCCTTTCAATGGACTGATGAAGAGCCACCTCTCCGAAGAAATAAACAGATGATGAAGGTTCATATCCATCTCAGCAAAGAGATTTGAACAACTTCTTGACATGAAGAGAAGAGACATCAGAACACTCGTTGGTCTGCTCACTGCCTGGTGAAATATCACCTACAATTAAAAACAATATGGAGATAAGACAACGACCACTGTAGATCTTGTGAAAAAGCAACAAAAACTACAGAACACTTGATCTGTGAATGCCCTGCTCACTTCTGCAAAATACTGAAATACCTTGAAAGGGTACTGCTAGCACCCCCAAGAGGTGGGAATTTTACTACCCAGGAAGTTGGCCTCCTTTGGGAGAAGCCCACAAATCTTAGACACTAGAGCGGCTGGAACAAGCATTAACGACTCCTAATGCAATCTACAAAAAAACTTAAAACAAGAATATTTGAAAATAATTTACCAAAATAGTAAACATTCATCTGCTCTAGAGCAGATGCATTTTGCAAGGAGTAAATGCTTCCAATTTGAAGCAAATACTCTCTTTTATTCATAAGAAAAAGAGTATGTATTTGCTTTTTGCTGGAGCCTTTGCTTGCGACTTTCAAGTCAGAGGTTTTGCTTGAATTTTTATTCATACTGGCTGAAGCATTTGCTTCATATTTTGGGAAAAAAAGCAAATGCTGTTTTTTATTCATAGGGTACAATAGCTGTCTGTTGAGCGCTGATGATAAAGCAAGGGGTAATTGAGTTCGTAGTGAGTACAACAATGGTTTGTTAGATACTGATTTTATTGAAATTATTACTGTGATAACTGGGAATTCAAACAAAGAGGATTTCTGGAATAATCATAGGAAAATTATCCAAGTTTATTTTTTAACAACCCGTAACCATGGCTAGTAACTAGTGAAGATAACAAAAGAAATAGAATATAATAAAAATATACCTTGATAAAAATAATGACAAAAACCTGACATGACAATATAAAAACTATGAAATGCTAAGAGCAGTTATCCAATATACTACAATCTACCCTACCTATAAATTTAAACGTTGAGGTGCTTTTATAATTCTTTTGGGACGCTCATTAACATTCAAACTAGCAACCTTACTATTTTCTTTTAATAAACACTTTGCTTCTTTAGTTTCAGTCATTATTTTTCTAGGACTAAACACTTCACTAGAAATGGGTTCAATTACTGGATCAAAAATGTCATTTTCGGGTTTTGAGTCACAGTTAGGTAAATTTGTCACAGAAGAGGAAATACAATACTTATCAGATATTAAACTATTATTTTTGGCTGTAGGTGCATCATCCAATGTTGCCTGCTTAAAATCAACTTCAGGTTTCAATTGACTGTTCAATATTTGGTTGATGTGCCTTTTCCAAATCAAATTTTCATGTAACACTTTACATAAATAAATTCTATCACTAAGAACTTCATCTATTTTAGCTTCGACCCAAGCCTTTTTATTCGGGTTTCTGAAATCTCTACATAATACGCTATCTCCCTCCTTAAAAAGCTCGTTTCGTTTACCAGGATAATTTAGAACATTCTTATCAGACTTAACACTTCTTTCTGTCAACAAATCAAATCGGTTTCTAATCTTATGCTTGAAAACTAAACTACTTGGTGTAACACCTGTAGTAGTGTGTACTGAATTTCTATAATGAAACAAATATCTACTAATTAGAGTTTCAAAAGAGACATCACTATTGGCATCTTCTTTAAATGCTTTTGAAATACTACTTTTTAAATTTTTAACTGCATTTTCAGCGAAACCATTAGTCGCAGGATGATACGGAGGAGAGGTCTGATGTTTGACTCCATTAAAATTTTAAAAATTTAGAAAACTCATCAGAACAGAATTGCGGACCATTGTCAGTTACTACAACCTTTGGTAGACCAAATCTAGCAAAACATTCCCGAAATTTTTCAACCGTACTCACCGCATCAGTGCTTTTCATGATAAAGGCTTCTGGCCATTTAGAAAAAGTGTCAATAATAATTAAAACCATCTTATTTTTAATCGGACCTAAAAAATCTGCATGTATACGTTCATAAAAATAGTTTGATTTCACACAAGGAATTAAAGTAGATTTATTAGGTTCTGGTCTACAAGTAGAACACATACGACACTCAGACACAACTCTCTCAATGTCCTTATCAAGTGAAGGCCACCAAAAATAAGACCTAGCATTAGCCTTCATTTTACTAACCCCTTCATGGGTGCTATGAAGCTCTAATAAGAGCTGTTGTCTTAACTTGGTAGGTACAATCACCCTGTATCCCCAAAGTAAAACTTCATTATCAATAGACAATTCAGATTGTCTAATAAAATAAGGTTTAAATAACTCATTTTTGGTATGCCCAGGAAAACCATGTCTAACAAAATTGAAAATTTGACCCAGAACAGCATCACGTCTAGTCTCTGACCTTATTTTATTAGTATCAATCGCAGTAACTGTTTCCAAAAAATTCAGGTAATCATATTCAATCTGCTCAACTGGCTCAGACAAAGGCAAAGGTAATCTACTTAAAGCATCAGCTTTGACATTTTTCTTTACCGCTTATGTACCTTATAGTGTAATCAAAGCCACTAAGAAACAAAGACCACCTCTGGAAGTCTCCCTGCTGCCATTTTAGGTAAAGTTTTATATTCCCCAAACAAAGTTTGTAAAGATTTGTGATCAGTTACTATCTCGAATTTTCTACCAGCTAAATATTCATAAAATTTAGTAACTGCCCAATAAATACTTAGTGCTTCTTTATGCACCATGCTATAATTTTTCTCAGCCTTAGTTAATACGCCAGAAATGAAACTTATAGGTCTTTCAACTCCATTCGGCATAACATGCAACAGAACCGCTCCAATGCCATACTCACTACTATCACAAGCTAAACGTAAAGGTTTATTCTGATCAAAATGTATCAATATACTATCAGAAAGAATACTACTTTTAGCAAATTCGAAAGACTTATCACAAGCTTTGGTCCAAATGAATTCTTGCTCTTTTTCTAAAAGTCTATACAAAGGCTTTAAGTTATGAGCCAAGTTAGAAATAAATTTAGAATAATAATTAATCATACCAACGAACCTCCGTTCTGTCACGTGGTCTTGGAGTTTTTAAAATAGCCTCGATCTTCTTATCGTCCTTCTCCAAACCCTCAGCTGTAATAGTATGACCTAGATAACAAATTTTATCTTGAAAGAAAACACATTTTTTCGCATTCAATCTTATTGTTATTTCTTCCTTTTGAGTTTCAAATAAGTCCACTGGAATTTCTATTTACAATATATATTACACTGTACATTAAACTTTAGATTTACTCGTAATAAAGACAATTTTCAAAATTCTGATTATCAAAACAACAACAAGCTTACATTTTTTTAACCAAGAGCTACTACTATACAAAAATCAATAATCTTCTTTCTTTTTTTTACTGTCAGTCAGTACTGTCTAACTATGTGCAGTTTGCACCGTTACCATTTAACTACATAAAGAACGCCATCTATTGTACGCTAACAAGAAATCATTGCAACAAGGAAATCTTCAACTTACAACACCCTCTCTCAATGATTTTCTTGTTACAAGTCTAATATTTACATAATATAATGACATTAACCTCCAATAACTATACTTACGATTTGCACAATATAAAATTAACAAAATTCTCAACCATTGAACTTATTTACAAAATCCTATTTACATGAAATGTCCGATTATCATAATCTACTGATACATCATTAAATTATAATAATAAACATAATAAAGAAAACTTTATCCCTCTCTTATTTCTAATTCTATTCGATTACAATTGGTATAAAATTGAAGTCTGTGAAGACCTTTTGTCAGCAAATCTGCTAATTGATTCTTGGTATTTAAATATTCTAAAGACATAGTTTTGGAATTTAAATTTTCACAAATAAAGCGATATTTGAGATCGATATGTTTCACTCGTTTATTGTTTTCTGGGTTTTTAATTAACGCTATGCAACCCTGATTGTCTTCAAACACCTTGAAAGATTCAAACTCAAAATGCATATCGCTCAATAACCTTTTAAACCACAAACACTCTTGCACTGCCAAACATAAAGCCACTAACTCTGCTTCTGTACTTGATAATGTTACACAGTTTTGTTTTCTTGTACTCCATGCTACTGTATTTCCAAAAACACTAATCAAATAACCTGACACCGATTTCCTATCTATCAAGTCACCTCCCCAGTCAGAATCAACATAACAAATAAGAGGAATTATTTCATAATTCTTTCTTTCAAATTTTAGTTCAACATCTTTGGTACCTTTCAAATATCTTAATAACCTTTTTAGACCTATCCACACTTCTTCCAAATTTTTATCTTGATATCTACTGAAATAATTTACACTGAAGCTTATATCTGGTCTAGAACCTAACATTAGATACATTAAACAGCCGATTAACTCCCTAATTGGTCTTTTACATGTACTTCCTAATTCTGTTCTTTCTATTTTAAATTTTGGATCCATTGGGGTTGAAACAGCTTTAGAGTTTTCAAAATTAAAACGTTTCAAAAGTCCTTCCAAATATCTTTTCTGACTCAGTGTCAAAATACCTTGATCTAAATCATACTGTATTTCTAAACCTAAGAAAAATTTTAAATCTCCTTTATCTTTAATGTCAAATTTATTCATCAATTTTGATTTACATTCTTCAATATACAATTCATTTGAACCTGCCAGAATTATATCATCTACATACATTAACAAATATACAAAATCCTCAACTAAATCATTTTTATAATTTATTGAATACAAACAATAGTCTGATTCAGATCTTTTAAAGCCTAAACCTAGTAAAAAATCATTTATTTTGACGTTCCAACACTTAGATGCTTGTTTGAGTCCATATATAGATTTATTTAACTTCAAAATACAACCTTCTTTACATTGCACCCTCTCTGGTGGATAGATATAGACATCTTCTTCAAGTTCTCCGTTCAGAAATGCTGTTTTGACATCAAGTTGTTTGAAATAAAACCTTTTCTGATTCCCAACTGATAACAATGTTCTTATGGTCGTCATTCTAGCGACAGGAGAATAAAGTGAATCATAATTAAATGAATTCCTTTGTGCAAATCCTCTTACCACTAGACGAGCCTTAAATTTATCTTCCAGTTTTTCTTCTAGAGGTTTCGACGTAAAAACCCATTTTGTACTTAAAATTTCAGCTTCTTTTGGAAATTCTACTTCTTCCCATGTATTATTATCTTCTATCGATTTAATTTCCTTTTCCATTGCTTTCATCCAAAATTGTTTATCTTCTCTATCTTTTATTTCTTCTACATTTCCAGGAACATTGTCTATATATGAGATAGCATTAAAAGCCATATACATCTCATATTCATCATATTTAGCTGGAATCCTTGAAATTCTTTTTGGTCTCAATATATTTTCCTCAATTTCTTTTGATCTTTCATCTTCTTCCACTCTATCTTCATATTCATTAATTTCTCCATTACTTTCCAAGTCATTACTATTGCTTCCCATTTCAGTATCAATTTTTGCCACATTCTTCTTAAAATAAAATTCATTTTCATTAAATTTAACGTCTCTGGACACTATTATCTTTTGATTTTCTCCATCCCACAATCTATATCCTGTATTAGTATATCCCATCATGGCACATTTTTGCGTTTTTGTATCAAATTTATTCCGAAACTGTTTAGGAATATGAGAATATGCAATACATCCAAAAAACTTTCATATTTTTAATGTTTGGTTTTAAACCATTCCAAATCTCTGCCGGAGTTAAATTATCTACATTACTGTTACTTGGACTTCTATTCAAGCTATATGCAGCTACTCTTATCGCCTCATTCCAAAACTCTTTTGGCATATTGGCTTCCTGTATCATGGTTCGTGCTCTATCTACTAGACTCCTGTTGAATCGTTCAGCCTTCCCATTTTGCTGTGGTGTATATGGGTTGGTAAAATCAATGACAGTCCCATTTTCTCGACAATAACTTTTCATATCATTGGAAATATATTCTTTTCCATTATCACATCTCAAAACACATATATTTAAATTAAATTTCGTTTGTACCATCCTCACATACTCTTTAAAACAATCAAACACATCACTCTTACGTTCAATCACATACACACACACAAAATTGGAATAATCATCAATAAATGTGACGAAATACCTACCATTATCATGACTCAAAGGTGTTATCGGACCGGCTACATCAGTATGAACTATTTCAAGTACCTTATTTGCTTTAGACCTTGTACCAAACTTCAATCTTGTCATTTTACCACCAATACATGACTCACAGAATTCAACTTTTCCCAATTTTATATTTTCAAGACCAACTACCATATTATTTTTAATAAGTTTTTCTAGATTTGAATAACATATATGACCTAATCTCCTATGCCAGATATTACCAATTTCATTTTCAGATTCTAAACTTAAACATTCATTATTTTTTACTTTAAACAAAATCTCATACAAATTATTTCTTCCACCTATTCCAATTAATTCATTTTTATTAGGTATATAGTAAAACTTTTCCATTTTCAAAAACAACTTTTAAATTTGCAATTTCCAATCTTTTAACTCACAATAAATTTTTACGCAAAGTAGGAACATATAATACATTTTTAATTGTGCATTCTACCTCCTTTTCATTAACTTTACTCAAAATTTTTATATTTCCTACACCTATGGCTTCCATATAAGAATTATTTTTAGCAATTGCTATTTTAATTGGGTTTTTTAATAACTTTAAATCATGGAAATATGAGTCATTATTTACTAAATGGTCGGTACAACCCGAATCAATATAAAATAATAAATCATTATTATTACTTACAGTTTCACATTGAATGTCTGACATGAAACAAATACCTTGTTCTGGATCATCTTTAACTTCAGTCTCTTCTAGATTTTCAGTGTAATTTCCTCTTCTGCTTTCATTCATGTAATTTCCTCTATTAGAGTTATGGCCAAAATTTCTGTAAGAACCTCTTCTATAACTTCCACTTGAATTTGCACTTCTATTGCCATTGCCTCTATTGTAATCCCTCGGTCCACCATTACCATTACCATAACCTCCACGACTCATTCCATAACTTCTATTTGAATTATAGGAACTTCCATAAGTACCGGAGCTTGATCCGGAATAGTTATTTTGATTGTAATTGTTGAATCTGCAATCTTTTCTTAAATGGCCCCTCTTTCCACATAAAAAACATACTCGTTGATCAGAAACTTGATTTCCACCTCGATTTCCACTCGAATTTGCATTCTTAAAGTTAGAAACAAATGTAGCAGGTTTTATATTGTCTCTTCGATATTCTTTTTCATGTTCATTGGTTACAGAACTTCGTTTCTCAACTTCAGCTCTTAACTTTGCTTTGGCATATTCTAAAGTGAGAATTGTAGTCGGAGTGTTTTCTAAAATGGTCACTACAGTCTCTAAGCTTTTGGGTATTGCCAATAATAAGCTACACGCTACACAGTAAATCTTGATCCTTTAAATTAGCTCCTGTAGCCTTCAATTGTCTAATTAATAAGTCAAATTCAGCTAGAAATTGTTCTAGTTTATGAATGTCAATTAACTTTATAGCCATCAATTTCTTCCTTAACATTAACTGACCTGGAACACCTTTCTTTTCGTATCTTTGTTCAAGGCTTTTACACATGCTAAATGCTGTATTTTTCTCTCTAATCAAATCTATTTGGGTATCATCTACGCATTGAACTATGAGTGACTTACATAAATTGTCTTTCTTTTTAGCTTCTTCCTTTTCTTTAGTGGAATAATCTGTTTCTTTGTATTCTTTGGAAATAAATTCACACACATCTTTTTCTTCTAGCAATACTTGCATTCGGAACTTCCAAGTATGGTAATTATTGCAATTTAATAATTCCACATTGTAGGAATTTTTCAACATGGACGTCGCCATTTTTCTTTTTATTTTATTTTTCACTCACTTGACTAAGCCTGCCTGGAAATCTGGAAACTCTGAGCCCATAACCTATTGTTATTTCTTCCTTTTGGGTTTCAAATAAGTCCACTAAAATTTCTATTTACAATATATATTACACTGTACATTAAACTTTAGATTTACTCGTAATAAAGACAATTTTCAAAATTCTGATTATCAAAACAACAACAAGCTTACATTTTTTTAACCAAGAGCTACTACTATACAAAAATCAATAATCTTCTTTCTTTTTTTTTTACTGTCAGTCAGTACTGTCTAACTATGTGCAGTTTGCACCGTTACCATTTAACTACATAAAGAACGCCATCTATTGTACGCTAACAAGAAATCATTGCAACAAGGAAATCTTCAACTTACAACAAATCTAAATCCAGCTTTTTCTAACCTAGTCAAAACTTCAGTTAAATTTTCCAAATGTTCAGCCTCATTTTTACCAGTCACAACAATGTCGTCTAAATAATTAACAGTACCCTTACAACCCTGCAATACTTTCTCAACAATATTCTGAAAAATAGAACAAGCCGGTTTTGTTCCATAAGGCAAACGCTTAACCTTGAAAATACCAAATGGCGTACTCCAAGCTAGAAGCTCTGACGTCAAAACTAACTGATTGTAAGCATTCAAAAAGTCCAATTTTGTAAACTGCTGTCCACCCTGTAAAGCAACAAAAATCTCTTCTATCCGTGAAATCGGATGATTGAAATCTTTCAAAAATTTGTTAATTGTCACTTTATAATTGGCACAAACCCTAATATCTACTCCGTTAGCTTTGACAACAGGTACGAGTGGTGTACCAAAACTAGCACTAGAAACTTTCTCAATAACACCCTCTAGTTCTAATTTTTCCAATTCTTTTTGAACTTTTTTTTAAAAGCAAAAGCTATAGGTATGGGCTTTTTGAAAATAGGCAAAATACCTTTTTCTACTTCTAACTTAATTTTATCAAACTTGTAAGTACCTAATTCATTTTTAAATAAATTTGAAAACCTATTTAAAATACTTTGAAGCCTCATCCTGACTTACTTGAAAAATTGGCTCGGTTTTTAATGTCTGCATAATTGGCTCACCATTTAAAAAAACTTTACTCCTCTCATTCAGAGTAAATGAAAATTGACGCCAAATATCTCTTCCTATAAGTGCCTTTGTTGCTCCTTCTACAACTAAAAATTTGCACCTTTTTGTAATATGATTAACAGAAAAATGTACTTCAATCTGACCTTTTGGCTTTACCACAGGTCCATGATAAACTTTAATTAAAATTTTGCTTGGAAATAAATCTACCGAAGGGAATAATTTTTTGTATATCTCAAAGGGTAAACAAGACAAACCTGCCCCCGTATCAACCTCAAAAACAAGCTGAATACCATTTACAAAAGCATTTAAAGTAACTGGAGCAATGTGATCATTGTCTAAATTGAAAATATCTATCTCAAGATTAAAGAAATCTACTTCAAGATCGTTATTCCCTAAATAATTGACTTTATCAACCTGGTTTTTACATACTTTAGCAATATGACCCTTTTTTTTACATACACTACAAGTGTATTTCTTAAATTTACATATTTTAAAAACATGGTTACCTTCTCCACAGGCAAAGCACAAAAATTTCTGATCTCTCAACTTGTCTTGTTCATTTACCTGCTTCTTTTCTTTAGGTTTTCCACCTTTAAAATTTCCTTTCGCCTCATCAAATTTCTTCTGGTTACCATGTGGTCTTCAATAAGTGGACTGTATGTTTATTTTATATTTAATAACTTTTATTCAACTGAATATACAAAATTTAACTTAAAAATCAAGAAATTTGTACTACAAAAATGAGAATAATGTTGCCTTTTATAAAGCTCGGCTAGTAGTCCCAGCGAGAGAGCGCTTGCTTCCCAACAGGGCTCCCCTCTCTCGTAGTCGACGTCCATCGAATCGATCGATAATAGTCCTTATGCGCGAGCATGCGCGGACCTCGCAGTGGTACAACCGCAATAAAATGACGCACAAAAAGAGTTTTTAGTTTTTCTTATACAGAATTAGAAAACGGAACAAATAGTGTAACAACGATCACCATACCGCCCGCCTTGAAATACTCCAGTCTTTCAAAACATAACTGAAACTGTATATCGAATGATAGGTCACAAAAGTTCCTTTCCATTATTGACTTGGCAAAGGGCAAATATTATTTAATGAACGTCTTATTGTTCCCTTATCGGTTTTAATGTCCACAACCCGCACAATTCCGTCACTTCCCGGCATAAGTTTAGTCACACGACCTAATTTCCAACTTAGAGTGGCCAGATTTTCTTCTTTCACCAACACTAACGAATCCACCTTGATAAGTTGGTTGGCATTTTGTTTCCACTTGTGACGGGTTTGAAGTTCTCCAACATATTCTTTTTGCCACCTTCTCCAAAAATGTTGTGTGGCAATTTGCAACTTCTGGTATAAATCTAGGCGATTTACGGGAACATCAAGTAAGTTATGTTCTGGTACAGACGTTAAATTACGCCCTATTAGGAAATGGGCTGGTGTCAATGCCGATAGATCCTCAGGATCCGAGGATAGGGGTGACAAAGGACGGCTGTTTAGGATTGCTTCAATTTGACAAATTATGGTCGAGAACTCTTCAAAAGTATATGCTGTGTTAGATAAAATTCTCTTAAGATGATATTTTATGCTTTTGATACCCGTTTCCCAGATACCACCAAAACTAGGAGATCTAGCAGGTATAAAATGCCAGCAAATGCGCTCAGTAGCCAGATTGTCATATACATATTGCTCATTGCTACGCAAAAATTCATATATTTCAGACAATTCATTGTTTGCCCCTAAAAAATTAGATCCGTTGTCACTAAAAACATTGACAGGTTTTCCGCGTCGGCTTATAAACCTTCTGAAAGTTGCAAGAAAACCGTCTGTGGTCAAACCGGAAACTATTTCCAAGTGTACAGCCTTTGTACTCATGCATACAAACAAGCATATGTATGCCTTAAAAATTTTTGCTCCACGTCCCTTACGGTCCTTTAAGCAAAATGGTCCCCCATAATCCACACCAACGTTCAAAAAAGGCATGTGACAATTTACGCGACTGCTGGGTAAATCTCCCATTAAGTAAGGGGAACTAGAGGGTATTGTTTTGAAACAGACTACACATTTTTTACAGATCTTTTTACATATACTTCGTCCAGAGATAGGCCAATACAATTCTCTTACTGAACAAAGGAGCAACTGAGAACCACAATGCAACAGTCGTTCATGCGCATCTCTGATAATTCTTTCAGTTAAAAGATGGGACTTTGGTAACAATATTGGGTGTTTCTTGTCAAAATTAAAAGCAGAATTCCTTAATCTTCCACCAACTCTGATTAAATCATTGTTTAAAAATGGATTTAAACATAACAAAGAGCTTTTATTACTTAGAGGTAAACCTCGTTTTAAACAATTATACTCTTTGTTAAAACAATCCTGCTGTACCTTACTTATAAGTAAGTTAATTGAAGTTTCTAATTCGCCAACATCTAGTGGTTGAACTTCCCTTTCGATGAACTCATTGATGTTTACAACTTTAATGGAAAATTTTGGCATAGTTTTAGCTCCCTTTTTTATATTTTTAACAAATCTCAAAACATAAGCAAGAATTCTTTGAATTTTTTTTATAGACGAGAAATGAGTCAACAGTTCATCAAATATAGATTTTCCATTCTGAATCACAACAAGATTCACGGATTTTTGTTCTGGAAGATTCATCAAATCACTAGAAACATCAAATTTTAAATTCCAAGTTTCGTTAGAAAATAAAAACCACTCAGGGCCGCACCACCATAGCTTACTTGATTTTAAAATTTCTAGAGTGGTGCCTCGTGACAGCAAGTCAGCGGGATTTTTACTAGATTCAACATAGTTCCAGTCATTTGGATCTGTTAGAGTTTGAATCTCGCTAACCCTGTTTGCCACATATGTTTTCCATCTGGAGCAATCACTCTTAATCCAGTGAAGTGCAACCATCGAATCGGACCAAAAATATTTTTGATGAAAATTAATGTTCAGTGAAGCAAAAGCCTTATGCGCAAGATTCGCTAATAAAACGCTAGCATTTAATTCTAAACGCGGCAAAGTAACTTGCTTGACCGGTGCTACACGCGATTTTGCGCACAATAGTTGACTATGAATTCCTCCAGATGAAAGAATACACCTAACATAAAGGCATGCCCCAAAAGCCTTTTCACTGCTATCGGAAAATCCATGCATTTCTATAACTATATATGTGGAAACAGAAACATGCCTGGGGATTTCAAAATCATTTATTGAAGTTAGTTGATTTAGAAATTTTGACCATTTGTCATACAACTCACTAGGTACTTGTGCATCCCAGTCAATTTTAAGTTTCCACAGTTCCTGAATGATCAATTTAGCCACAATGATTATAGGTCCCAATAGACCCAGTGGGTCAAATATTTGACATATTATGGACAAAATAGTTCTCTTGGACGGTACTTCATCCGTCGATATATGATTTACACAATATTGAATAGAGTCACGATGGGAATTCCAATAAATGCCAAGGGTTTTGTTCTGCTCATGTTCGCCAATATGTAGAATACTGAAATTTTCGCCCTTATTTATATCAAATTGGCTCATTACCGTGGCATTATTGCAAATCCATTTTCGCAAATGTAATCCTGCTCCTTCTAAAATCTTAGAAACATTTCGCTGAATTTGAATTAGATCCGCTGCTGAGTCAGCGCCTGTCAGAAGGTCGTCCATATAAAAATCATTTGCTATTATTTTGCTAGCAAGCGGCATATTGGCCATATTTTCATTAGCAAGCTCTAATAGACACCTTACTGCCAGGAACGGTGCAGCTGCGGTTCCAAATGTTACTGTTTGTAGCTCATAGCATTTTAATTGATCATTAGGATCTCTTCTCCAAAAAATTTTTAAATATTTGGTGTGATTTTGACTCATTTTAATTTGTCTATACATTTTTGACACGTCGGCCGTCATGACAAACTCATACTTTCGGAATCTAAGCAAAATATCGAAAACGTCTTGCTGCAAATTTGGTCCACTGTATTGGACATCGTTCAAGGATAATCCCGAGGATGACTTGGCCGAAGCGTCAAATACGACTCTACATTTAGTGGTCAAAGAAGAATTTTTGATAACCGCATGATGCGGCAAAAAATAACCATCATTTGAAGACTCATCAGAAAAACCTACCTCTTTCATATGCCCGAGTGTTGAATATTCTTCCAAAATGTCAGAATATTCTTTCCTTAAATTTGCATCCTTGCTTAAACGTTTTTCTAGAAAATTGAATCTTTTTAAAGCTATGTCCCTACTCAAACCCAAATTGCATAAATTTTCTTTAAAAGGAATTTCGACAATAAATCTACCTGTTTCATCTCTTTTGGTTGTGCGTATAAAATGTTCTTCACAAAATTTTTCACTCTCGGATAATAAACCTTTTTTTGTTTGAACTTCTTCCAGTTCCCAAAATTTAATTACAATTTTATCTAAAGAAGACTTCTTATGATTGACAGTGACATTTGAAACAGAATAATTTTTTCCTAGTAAATTTAAGTTCAAATTTCCTGCAATTATCCAACCAAATTTGCTATTATATAAAACAGGTAAATTTTTGCCCAGGTTTCGTTTTTGGGAATTCAAAATCTTCCAGAATATGCTCGAGCCTATTAGCATATCAATGTCACTACTTATGTTAAATTTAGGATCTGCCAAATTATATTCCTTAGGAATGTTTAGTAATTTTGTATCAAAAGACACAAGTGGCAACTTGTCAGTTATTTTAGGCAACACCAAACAGTTAATTTTTTCTTGGTACTCTGAATAACAGGATTTAATCAATACATTAACCTGCTCATTTATATTAGCCAGAGCTAAACCAACACCTGTAATGACGTGATTTATTTTGGAAACATTTAAATGAAGTTTTCTACACAGTGACTCTGAAATAAAGTTGCTTTGAGAGCCACTGTCCAATAAAACTCTACACAAAACATAGTTATTATTAAAAAATACTTTTATAAGCGCAGTAGATAATAAAATCTGGGACGAGCTGATATTATTGGCTACAGCGCCAATGGACGAGGTGGAGGCTTGAGTTTCATCTTGGTCGTCTCTATTCTCTTGCATTTCAATGGGAGCGACCTGAACCTGCAGCTCCCCCTCGCTCACCACCGGAGCCACCAGCAAGCCACAGCCAGCCGGGATAGATACTGCGCTTATTGACATATTATTATTTTCTTGCTTTACTATATTTTCATTTGGTAAATTTTCCAAATGTAATAATTTATTATGGGGCCTTTTACACTTTTCGCAACGCTGGGATCTGCATTTCCAAAAAGCATGCTTTCCTCGTAAACAATTTAGACAAAAACCTAGTTGTTTTATTATTGCAATACGGTCCTTTACACTACGTTTTAAAAACAAGGGACATGATGCAACAGGGTGATCCTCCTTACAATGGGCGCATCCAAAAGGTTTTTTAATCTCTAGGTTATTAGCCTCGGTTGCTGAATAGACATTGCTTGCACTATGTGCTTGTTTTTTCGAATAGTTCTGACGTTTAACGTCGCTCTTCGAAAACTCAAGTTTTTCCAACAATTCACAACGAATTTTTAAAAAACGAGTAATATCATCCCATGTAGGAAGATCACCATGGTATTTGTAGCATTCCCAATCACGTTTTGTCGTACTATCAAATTTACCAGAAATTATATAAATCATTATGCGATCCCAGTGTTCGACTTTCTCGCCCATAGCTTCTAGAGCATGCAAATGTTTGCAAAAATTATCAAATAACGTTCTAAGACCTGAATGAGATTCACTACTGACAGCTGGATGTTCAAAAATGGATCTTATATGACTATGAATAATAATACTTCGATTTTCATATCGATCTAGAACTAATTTCCACGCAATCGGATAGTTTCTAGCAGATAATTCTATAGACCTAATAAGCTCTAATGCATCTTTTTCAAGTGACGACCTTAAATAAACCAATTTTTGAACTTCAGATATAGCACTATTTTCGTCAATTAGTGAAGTAAACAATTCTTTAAATTCAATCCATCTTGTATAATTGCCATCAAAAGTAGGTAGTTTTATGGGAGGCAATTGTACTTGTGGCTGAACTAGGGCATTTGGATTTGGCAAAACGGAATTTGGATTATTCACATTGGCAACAGTAATCGGATTAACCACAGACGGCTGGGGACCTGATCTATTTTTTTCATAATATTTATCTAAAATTGATCTAATTTCACCCACCAATTCGCAATATGAATCTTCAAATTTTTCACGTTCGTCAGAGTCGCATTTTTTCTCCAACTCTTCAATATCTGCTTGAACCTCTAGGAACTCAGTCCAAATAGGCTGTATTTGATCATATCTAACACGTACTTGTGCAATAATTTTATCATTTAAATTATTGATATCTAACCCCACTAAATATTTCCCTAATCTAGTTAAACGCCCTTTAAGGGCACCCCTCTTAATATGTAATATGCCGATATCAACATTATCTTCTTCCAATGGTTCATCAGCCATAATTTAACAATTAATAAAGCGGGTAAAAGGAAAATAAGTGAGATAATAGAAAAATCGGTATAAATAATATAAATGGAACGGACTTACATAGGAAAATCCTGAGGAATTTGCTTATTTCAGGTCCAATATTGCTGGATTTGCTGTAGCACTAGCTTTACTTAGCTTCAACACAACTTGTGTATAATATAAAATGGCTCGACCTGTCAATGACGTCACTAGCGAGTGTGCTACGCAATAATTTCACAGACAGGAATATTATTTTTCAGCTTTAAAGTCCCGATCCGGCTCGAAGCTGACCAAAATGGTCTTCAATAAGTGGACTGTATGTTTATTTTATATTTAATAACTTTTATTCAACTGAATATACAAAATTTAACTTAAAAATCAAGAAATTTGTACTACAAAAATGAGAATAATGTTGCCTTTTATAAAGCTCGGCTAGTAGTCCCAGCGAGAGAGCGCTTGCTTCCCAACAGGGCTCCCCTCTCTCGTAGTCGACGTCCATCGAATCGATCGATAATAGTCCTTATGCGCGAGCATGCGCGGACCTCGCAGTGGTACAACCGCAATAAAATGACGCACAAAAAGAGTTTTTAGTTTTTCTTATACAGAATTAGAAAACGGAACAAATAGTGTAACAACGATCACCACCATGTCCATGAAGATGAAAAACATTTGACAAAGGCTGTCTTGTGTCTTTAAGGGCTGACTCTTTTACTAAAGCTATCTCCACCATGTCCTTCAAAGATCTTGTTATTTTCTCTTCACAAAGACGGTCTAAAATAGGTCCTGGTTTTAATCCAACTACAAATTTATCTAAAACCCTGGACTCGAGCAAATTTCCATATTCACATTCGGAAGCTGCTTTTTTTACTCGAACAAACCATTCATTAATCGACTCTTCTTTCTGCTTGAATAAATCGAAAACAATTCTTTTTCGGTAAACAGATATTTTTGGTTTAAACTGGCCTGACAACAAATCAATTAATTCCAGAAAAGATTTGGAACTGGGTTTTTCCGGATGACAAATGTTTCGCAAAATAATATAAACTTCTTCAGTTATAGAAGTTAAAAGTACTGAAACTCTTCTGCCATCTTCAACACGGTTGGCTAAAAAAAACTGGTCTAGCCTTTCGCTAAAAATTTCCCAATCATCCCCAATCTTGAAAATAGCCAAATTAGAAATATTGCCCGTATTTACCACAGTAACATTCGCCGTGCCCGTAACCTCAGCATCATTGTAAGCGTCGTTCGGCATCTTGAAAAGGCAAGAATAATCCAATAATATTTTTTTCTCTCGTCGCCAAAAATGTGATAACTGGGAATTCAAACAAAGAGGATTTCTGGAATAATCATAGGAAAATTATCCAAGTTTATTTTTTAACAACCAGTAACCATGGCTAGTAACTAGTGAAGATAAGATAAAGAAATAGAATATAATAAAAATATACCTTGATAAAAATAATGACAAAAACCTGACATGACAATATAAAAACTATGAAATGCTAAGAGCAGTTATCCAATATACTACAATTACAGCTATTTATATTGAACTAATCAATACAAAAACTCCATATACAATTAGTATTTTTATGCTTAGTCCCCATTTGCTGCAGGTTAACCACTGACCTGGTTTTAGTCGGTACTGCCGATGCTGCTAACTCAACAGATTCCATCGCGTAGGAGAATCGTAACTTGGATTATATTGAATATTCCAAAAAAGCAGTTGTAATGGAATGCCATTATCCATGGAATTCCTATGTTGAGGTCGTTGAGGGTGGTTATTATTTTTGTAGCGTTGGTATAAAAAATAATTCACACATACAGCAGGAGCTACTGTTGTTACAGAAAACGCTGTTGTGCTGCCAATTAACATGTGATGCCAAAAATTTGCCCAATTTTCGTCTTCTAGTAGTTCATGGATTTGTTCTTCTTCTTCCTTCAACCCTTCTAAGCTGTCAAATGCAGTAATTACAGGTTCTTTTTACTTGTGTTGAGGTCTGTAGCTCGTAATGCTAAGTGAATCAATGGTCGCTATTCGGGCTGGGCAAAAGTCATTGTTAAGTACTCTTGCCAGCTCTAATTTTTCCAGGAATGATAATATATTCTCATTAGTTTCAATTATGCAGCTTTGCGGAATTTCTATTATTGCTGTACAGTTAACTGTTATCTCTTCTCGGACACTATCACAAATTATAGCCATTTTTACCTTCGTAGGTGTCACAAACAACCAAGCGTTAGGCGTACTTAATAATTGTTTCCATGTCATTGATTGCGAGGAGATATCATGGATAGGACATGTTGTGTTTTCTGTGCGTTGCTGAATTTTATCTAAAACACAATGTGGACTTGTATCAATGGTTTTTATTGAAACAGGAAAGCAGACATACACACACCTCTTCTTTAATATTTCTACAACTTTTAAATTCTTCTTCACTGAGTTGGAAATATAACTGAGTATTATAATTGATAGCTAATCTTTCGTTCGGAATATCCATCACTAAATATAAGTCATTCGTCACATTAAACAGTATTGGAATAGCCTTTATTAGAAGAAAATTGTGTACTTCTGTCATAATAAAATATCCAAAAACATGTATGAAGTTTTTACTATGATGAATTCTTGTTTCCACTAGTGGGAAGGATCGAATTTGTATGTTTGAAGATAATCTCTTAGATATATCTAATATTGCGTTTTCAATCTAGATGGGGGATATTAATTCAAACAAATGATTTCGATGATAATGTACTTCCAGCAGACGTTGGTGATGATTTAAGACGTCGTCTATGTAATTTAATACTATCTTATATGTGCTTAGCAGATAAATATTCAACACGTTGGTATGTTTTGTACAGGGTGATCTATTATAAATATCACCACCTCCTGCTGCATTTTTTTGACGCACCCTTTTTGACGCATCATTAATCCCAAATAAAGATGTTAGTATTTTTCCCACTAATCCTCGCTTGCGTCTATTTCCATTTTCTACTTATGGTTTTCATTCCTCGGCTCACTGATTCCATTTGTCTCTGCTTCTCCTTTAAGTGGTCAATAAACGATGAACATTGTGTGTTTGACGTTAATTCCCTTGCCTTATCACAAAGAACTTAAACCTGTTTAATAAAATGCGTTGATTTCTGGTTTTGGATCGATTGTTGTTTCGCTTTCTGCCAGCTCGGTCATATTTGACTTTAGCCATGGTGGACCTTCCCACCACATCATTTGACTTATTAGTTTAGACGGTTCTTTTCCTCTTGAGACGATATCTGCTGGGTTGTGTTCAGATCTGATATGCCTCCAGTAGTCTTCTGCTATAAGATCATTGATTTGAGCTACACTGTTAGCTACAATGGGCAGGTGATAACGTAATTTTGACATTTTCTGTATTAGTTGCTAGTATTTTCATATATACCACTGCGCCATATGCTTTTCCAGATGCATCGATGCATCACAGAATCCATGTAGTTCAAAGTGCCCAGGAATTTGGTTAGTCCATCGTGGTATCACGATTTTGTCTACGTTTTTCAATTCTTCTTGGAATGTTTTCCACTTCAACTGTATTTTTTCCGGTAGCTCATCATCCCAACCTAACTTTTGTAGCCATAGATCTTGTATTAGAAGCTTCGCCTTTATGGTTACCGGGGCAATCCACCCAAGTTGATCGAATAGCGACGATACTTCGGATGAAATCCTTTTCTTTGTTATCTTTGTGAATTGTGATATATCTACTATAAAATGGGACGTATCTTCACGAGGTGCTCAATGAATGCCAAGTTACTTTTTTGTCTGATCCTCAGTTATGTCCATCATACTCTGATGTCTCATTTTTTTTGGGATCGACTGCAAAACTTCCATGCTATTTGATGACCATTTTCTAAAGACGAATCCTCCATCCAGAAACAATTCAGTGAGCTGAGTTTGAAGCTGTATTGCGTCCTTAATGGTATCGGCTCCTGACAATAGGTCGTCGACATAGAAATCAAATCTTGGATGCCTTCGGGTACCTTGATTCCTCATCTTTTGCTAAACGCTGCATGGTTTTTATGGCTAAATATGGAGCAGCAGTGGTTCCGTACGTGAGTGTTTTTAATCGGTATTCCTGTATTGCTTGCCTCATATTATATATCCATAAAATTGTCTGGAACGTTTGGTCTTCTGGATGTACCTCAATCTGACGGTACATTTTTTTCTACATCGCTGCAACTTACTATTCTGTGATATCTCCAGCGTAGTAGGATGTCTGAGACTTGAGAGCTCCTGTTGAAGTCTTAGTTCAGTTGGTATAGTGTTGTTCAGACTTATACCAGTTGATGTTTTAGAAGAAGCGTCAAACACCACTCTTAGTTTGGTTGTAGGGCTTGATGGCACTGGTTGGTGAGATATAATATTTAGCAGCTGCTTCTGATGCCGGTACCAAGGACATATGGTCTAATTCTTCATATTCTTCCATAAACGCCTTTTAGTTTATATTTAGTTCTTTATTGCTTGTTAATCGTTTTTCAAGCCGCAGTAATCTCGCTGCAGCCCGTTGTTTTGATAGTCCTAGGGCTTCAATTTTTTGCGTAAATAATAGTCTTATAGTGTATGTGCCGTCAGGGTTTCTTATAGTATTTGCTTCATAGTGTTCCCCCTCACAGTATTGATCATCTTTATTCAAGTGTCTTTATTGTGTTATCTCCTCTATTTCCCAGAACCTAGAACCCAGTAAGTTGCTTGTCTTCTTCAATTAGCGTTGTCATGCTATGCACCTGTGGTTTCGACCCTGCGCGCGCAGTCATGGTTCCAGAGACGATCCAACTTAATTCTGTATTTTGTGCAAGTAGTCCATTTTTCTTCTTGTAAATACCTTCCAAAATTATGTCTCCATATTCTTTAGCTCCCAGGATAATATCTACTGGTCTTGGCTTAGAAAATGTCGGATCTGCTAGAATAAATTTTTTCCCATTGATAATATTCTACGTTGAATTGTTTTGCAGGCAGTGATCTTGTTAACCTTGGTGATACTATACATAGGATTTGAAGTATAGAGTTACTTGCGAAACGAGGCCTAATTGTTGCTTTCATTTGCCAGTTGGCCGTGAGAGGCTCACCTCCCCCTACCCCAGTAATCAGCCTGAATGCGTTGTGTCGGAATTGCTAAAATTGTGGCAGCTTCCTCAGTTATGAAAGTTGACTGAGAACCAGAATCTACTAGTAAACGTATGTGTTGATTTGTTCCGCTACGACCGCTATCCGAACCATTGCGGTGGCTAACAATACCATCTCGTCTTATCTTTGGCAATGATTTGCAGAGTTACTATGCCGAGAGTTCTGAGAATCTCTGTTTTGATTTCGCTGATCTTGCCGATATCCAGTTTCTTTGTGCAACAGGGTATGATGGAATTTTCCTTGCGACATCGATCTGTGGAGAGACAGCGACTATTGGCTTCATGTTTTAGACAGTTTGGGCACAACTCTCCTTCTTTAACTGCTCTGTCTTGCAGTGACTGTCAAAATTACAACAACACTTTGTTTAACTACAATAAAGCTTAACTAGTCACAAAACTGAATCACAAGTCACTGTCTTACCTGATTATTACCTTATTCGCGTTCAATTCACCATTAACTGAATCTTGACACTCTAGCGTCTAATTTATCCCTGACTTTTTCTTGATGGCAGACTCCATTTTATAGCCCGTTGTTGTTTCTAAAATTGTTCAGATAATTCGTTTCGATTTCACTGGATTATTGAGCTATAAAATTCCATTTTGACTTTTGAGATTTATATCACTAGGGTGCTTCAACTGAGCACTAAACAACAATAAAAAACATACTAATAATAATTGTATGATAGTAATAATTAGACAACTTGGACATGTATGTCGATAATTTTAGGAGACGGTTGTATTTTTCTCACTACTATTTAGAGTATTTTTCTCTGTATTTTTTCTTTTTTTGTACTAATTGGCAAAAATAAATAAAAAGGCAAGCTAACCGCCCCGGATCACGAACCCACAATTCGATAGTATCGTCCATATAAATTACATGGACGATACTATCGAATTGTGGGTTCGTGATCCGGGCAGGTTGGCAAAATCCCATCGTTTGGATACTCTAATACTAAATTTCATTGAGACAAAGTTTGAAGTAGTGTGAAGAAACTGCAAGATGGTGTGGATCTGCTTTCGGTCCATCTTACATTGAAATTCAGTAGTTTGGTTTTCTGTTTCAATAATCTGCAATTATTACTCTTGAAATAACAAATTGCAAACATTTACTACAATTTTGCTATGTTATTTAGGTGAATATGCTGGAGCCCAGGGCCTGGGACTACTTCGTCTGCACTCAACGTTTCGTCACGATTTGAAAATCTACGCCTCGGATGAGGGCAGAGTGCAAATGACAGCTGCAGCCTTTGCCAAGGGCCTATTAGCGCTAGAGGGCGAACTCACGCCAATTTTAGTGCAAATGGTAAAAAGCGCAAATACGAACGGCCTATTAGATAACGACTGTGATAGCAGCAAATATCAAAATATGTAAGTGCGATTTGATGGGATCCCTAGAAAAGTTAATACAGGTTTTTCTTATAGGTGTAAAGCTAGATTACACGAATTAATGCAAATTGATCGTGACTTTACTGAAAATGATAGGGAAAAAATTAATCCTTGCAATTCGGCTAGTATTAATGAAGCAATGGATTTTGTTAAAAATCCATATAAATGTTCGAAGCACGTCCACGAACTTATCAAATCGCTTATGGAAATTGTGCAAGTTAAGAAAGAAGATGGTAAGACCAAAGGTTGGTCAACTAACGTGTTAAAAATATCCTTAATTTTTTGATATCTAAAAATGTTTAATATTTTTTAGAAGCAATCCTGTATCATGGCGAATCGTGGGATCTTATGTACAGAAGATGGGGCAAAATCGAAAAAGATTTCTACACAAAAAATAAAACTTTTGACATCAGTAAAATACCGGACATTTACGATTGCATTAAATATGATTTGCAACATAATCAACACACAATACAATTTGAGCAAGCTGAAGAACTGTATATTTATGCTAAATATTTGGCTGATATTGTCATACCTCAAGAATATGGTTTAACTGCACAGGAGAAATTGACTATAGGTCAAGGAATTTGCACGCCACTGTTGAAAAAAATTAAAGCTGATCTTCAGAGGAACATAGAAGAAAGTGAAGAGACTGTAAATCGATTAAATCCTAGATATTCTCATGGTGTATCCAGTCCAGGACGTCACGTTAGAACACGATTGTATTTTACAAGTGAGAGTCATATACACTCTCTTATAACTGTGTTAAGGCATGGGGGATTACTCGATGTAAGTTTTATTACTAAGGGCCGATCTATTCACCTTCTGATAAACTGTCAACTATGCAATCTGAGAGATAAAAACGCAATTTGTAATCCCATTGGTCAGCCAGTTATCCGCTGACCAATAGAATTATAGAACGGTAAATTTATCTTGCAGATAGTTACCAGCAAGTTTATTTGAAGATGAACAAACCGGGCCTAAATCAATTTTGCATATTTATTGATAATGATTTATTTCAGCTCGTTAAAGATGAACAATGGCGCCGAGCAATGGAATACGTTTCAATGGTTTCTGAGCTGAATTACATGTCCCAAATAGTAATCATGTTATATGAAGACCCTACAAAAGATCCATGCAGCGAGGAACGTTTCCATATCGAGCTTCATTTCAGTCCAGGTGTGAACTGTTGCGTTCAGAAGAATCTCCCTCCTGGTCCTGGTTTTAGGCCGCATTCTCGAAACGAATCGGCCGCTAGTAAAAACTCCACTCCGAACTCGTCAACTACACCGACACCGGATGATATTAAAAATCAAATAATCGTTGAAGATGCCAAAATAATATCGGTAATCGAGGAGGAGAAAATTATGATTGGTATGCCGAGTGTTATCGAAAGCACTCCGTTAAATAATTTATCGCCTGAAGATTCTCCAGAGAATAGCCCGAATTATAGTTTCAGTCGGATTTCAAGATTTGGACAAACTAGTGCACCAATTCCTATAGGGTAAGATACCATCATTTGCTATTGCTTTCTTCAAAGTGGTTATTTACTGAACTTCTAAAACATACAGTGTATTCGAAATTCGAGTCTCTAATATGGGGATCTCATCGCTTATTATGAGAGCTACAGGGTGGCTCAAATTAGGAAAGTTTTAGGGAGTTTATTGCTCATTTATAGCCAATTTTTTTTTTGTCAATAATTCATGAACCATTGATTTTAAACTTTTCTAACTTCAACATTTTTGAGACGGATATTTTCGTGATTTTTTTGCTTTCGAGTTATTACCAAAGTTTCCCATTTCCTAATGCGGCCATCTTCGATTTCAACAAGATAATATTCTGCGCAAAAAATCCTTCAAAATGATGTATTACAAGCTATGAAATTTATGAAAACGTTTTGCATGTCCTTCAAAATACAGTTAGAATCAGTATTTTTGAAGTCTTCTGGCAAAGAAAAAAGAAGTAAGGGGAAATGAAGTAAGGTATAGTGAAGTGAAAAAAAAAAAACAAGAAATATGTAAATTTAATACTAAAATCGGTATGTATGTAAAATTAATCTTTCAGCAAAAATCACAGATTTTTATTTAAATGGGTGAAATGTCGACCATTAACTCTGTGACATTTTGTGCAGTTTTCTAAAACTTTTCTGAATACGCGTCTTAAGCGTTATGAATTACATGTAGTCCGGGGGCCGAGGACCTTTTTTCCAAATCATTAATAACAAGCTAGTTTTTTCAATGCAGCTTCATTTCACCGAGACGCCCAACTTTTTTCTCTTCGAAAGTTGCGAAAACAGGTAGCTAACGTACTGCGCAGGAGTAAAACATCTCGATTTGGTGACTATGAAAATTTAATTAATAACAGTTAGTTTTTCAGCTAAATAATAATAATAATAATAATAATAATAATAATAAATGGCCTTTATTTTTCACTCGGCGAAGGGCACCATAGCTGTTCACTTAACCGAGCATTCAAGTTCAAATTACAATAACATTGTTACAATTATTTACCTTATTCATAAGTATTTATAGTAAAATTGAAACAGAGATGAAAAAATAAAAATAAAAATAGAGAAAAAACACAGTCATGTCAATACCGACTTAGCAACTTTCTCCTAAAAGCAAGTTGAAACCCCTGAAGAGAGGACATTTCGTCAAACCTACCCCATGTGCCACCATTAAACAGCCTTGGAACCGAGCAAGAAAATGAACGCTGGAATAGTGCCGTCTTATGTTTGGGAACACTGAAACATGTAGAATATCTTGTATCGCGGTTGTGCACCTCATTTCTGAAGCACAATTTACTTCTTATATACTCAGGAACCCCACAACGCAGTATCTTCCAAACAAAACAAGCTAGGTGAAGCTTAGCCCTATCCTGTATATTGAGCCAACCCAGCTCCCGCAATTTGCAACTTACATGATCCCTAGCCCTGAGCCCATATATAAAACGTATGCAACAGTTTTGAATTTTCTGAATTTTGTATCTGCTCACTCCGTCAAGAAATGATGAATAAACAATACTACAATAATATGAAAGATGGCGTCCGATGATGACATTGAGTCAGATTCGGCTAGCGTAAATAGCGTTATTAGTGCCAAAGATAGTGTTAGAAAATACAAATGTTGTGCTAAAAAGTCGTGCAAGTCCTATTTTTGTGTTGTGTGTGAAGAAGTTTACCATGGTAGCTGTGCAAGAAGGAAAAACTTAAAGTTTATCAGCAAGTCCGGTGTCCAGTGCTGTGATTGCAGTGATTTGCCGCCAAAAGTTGACTTATCAGATGTAAACAAAGATGTTTCCTCAAAACTAAAATATGAAAACGACAAATTAAATACTGAAATGAGTCTACTAAAAAGGCTTATCGATGAAATGGCCGATAAGAACACAGTTTTGAAGGAAAATAACCGTCTTTTGGTGGAACGTATCTCTAACCTAGAAAAAGAACGTAAACAAAGCCAAAGTGTAACTGTTATCCGCGATCCTGCAGGCGGGCGTTCTACCAGTTCTATTTACTCGACCTCTGGCCCTGGTGTAACCCAAGAGCGTTCGGTGACTCCAAACCCGAACAAGACTGGTGACACTTGCGCCGGGACCCGGGGCGAGATCTTAACCTCTAACGACAATGTAAACAATGGCCATAGTAGTAAAATTGTTGAAACAGTTTCGCTGACAAACGCGAATCAGGCAATTAATAATGCAATTATAAGCAATATGAATCATGCTGGAGACAACGATGGTTTTTCTACAGTTAGTTATCATCGTGGTAGAAGGAAAGAGTTTCGTGGTACCTCAAAGGTTGAAATAAATCAAGAATTTATATCTTCAAAAGGAAACAAGATGTGGTTTTACGTCGGAAAGGTGGCCCAGTCAGTGGAAGCTGCTAAAATTCGCAGGTACATAACTCAAAAACTGCCAAATATTAGTGAGGAAAACTTAATTATTGATCAGCTTAAAACTATAGGGAAAACCAATTCTTTCAAAATTGGTGTCATTCACATTCACTACAATGCTATGAACTCCTGCGAATTCTGGCCTAGTGGTGTGATCTTTCGTAGATTCAACTTCAAGAAAAAACTTGACACATCAAAAAATGACCCTGGTGCTGATTTTCATTCGCCCCAGAATTTTCAGAATCTAGCCGTCAATCAGGAGGTATTTGCAAACTAAATAGTTCTGTATTAGTCTACTATCAGAACGTGCGTGGTTTGCGTACTAAATTGGTAAAACTAATCAGTTCCATTCCTTTAGTTGCATACCAAGTACTCGTTTTTACAGAAACGTGGTTGAGTGATAACTTTCTTGATGTAGAACTGGGCATGGACAATTACAATATTTACAGAAGTGACCGAACTCCAGCAACAAGCACATCCTTAAGGGGGGGAGGTGTATTAATAGCTGTCCGGAATAACATTCTCAGTTCCATTTGTAATTCAGCCTCAACCATTGAGCAGTTATTTGTAAGAGTGCAGTCTGCTAATAGTAAACTATTGCTTGGAGCTGTATACCTACCTCCGAAATCTAATGGAGATAATTATAAGTGTTTTTCAGACTCAGTAGATACTTTATCTGAAACATTTCCTGATTACAAGCTCTGCATATTTGGGGATTTTAATTTACCCAAAGCACAACGGGTTGATGACGGCCTGAGCTCAAGTGCTACTGCAACCCCCTCCGCTATTCCCTCAGAGCGCGCAGCTACTGAGTACCTATCCAACATGAGTGCTTACCATAACATGTTTCAAATAAACAAGTTCCACAATGCGCATGGCTCTCTGTTAGACCTGATGTTTAGTCAGGATCCTGATGACCCCTGCACCTTGGCAGATGACATCCTTCTCCCTATTGATTCATATCACCCTGCATTAATATTATACATATTATGCGCCGAGACCCAGCAGTGTAACTCAGACTACTCGCAACCTGATGAGTACTACTATGATTTTAAATCTGCCGAGTATGCACTTCTCAATGATCATCTAAGTATGATCAACTGGGATGCTTTACTCCAAGGCCCAACTGTAGCAGAAATGGTCAGTATTTTTTATGACATTCTTTACACTGCTATTGACTGCTTTGTACCAAAGAAAAAGCTTTCCACCCATAAATTTCCTAAATGGTTCCCCTTCGACCTAAAGGAACTCATAATCAAGAAGAAAGCACACAGAACCTGGAAGCGGACTGGCTCTCCTAGTGACTATGACAACTTCTCGAATCTTCGCACTCGATGTAAGACTCTTTGAAAGGACTCCTATCTGAATTATGTGCAGCGCTCTGAAATGTCACTGCTGAATGATCACAACCTCAAACACTTCTGGAGTTTTATCAATGCCAAGCGAAAAGCGAATGGTTTGCCGTCTCACATGTTTTATAATAGCAACATTGCCAAAAATGGTTCAGAGATAGCTAATCTCTTTGCTGAATACTTCCATTCTGTTTATTCCAACAAAATCTGTGTTGCTAGTCAGGACATCTCTCGGAGCGATGCACATATTCATGAATTTAACATCTCAATATCAGTTATTTATGAAGAACTATGTAGCCTGCAGTCTTTTAAGGGTCCAGGTCCAGACGGTGTCCCACCTCTTATGATAAAGCTTTGTATTATCCCGTCCACTTTTCATTCTTTTCAATAAGTCACTCAGTTTGGGTGAATTTCCTAAACTCTGGAAGCAGAGCTTCACCATACCCATTCATAAATCTGGCAATAAAATGGATATTTCAAAATACAGGCCCATTATCATCCAAAACACCTTCCCAAAGGTATTTGAGAACATAGTGACAAAGTTTTTAACTCCAAAAATCAATCCCTGTCTAATTGAGCAGCAGACCGGTTTCCGTCCAAAATGCTCAACTGAAACCAATCTCCTGTCCTACCAGGACAAAGTTTCAAGAATTCTTGAGGATGGCGAATCAGTTCACTCCATATATACCGATTTTGCAAAGGCCTTTGACCGTGTCAACCATGCCGTTCTGCTTGCTAAGCTTGAAAGTGCTGGAATCTCCGGTACTTTGTTGAAGTGGATTAGCGACTATCTTGGGGAGAGAACTCAAATAATCAAAGTTAACAACTTCTTCTCACACGAAATTGACATCCCATCGGGCGTTCCACAGGGTTCTCACTTGGGACCTCTGCTGTTCAACGTTTTTATTAACGATATAAAGTCTTGTTTTATTAACAGTGAGTTCCTGTGCTTTGCGGATGATTTAAAGGTGTTCACCCGGGTCTCTTCTATTGAAGACTGTGCCAGACTACAATCTGACCTCGACAGACTCTCTGAGTGGTGCGCATGGAGCTCAATGCTTCCAAATGCAAAGCCATTGTTTTCTCCAAGGGTCGTAGCCCTCCACAATTCGCGTACCATATAAACAACATTTCGCTTGAAACTGTCTCACAACAACGAGATCTTGGTGTCATTTTTGACAGCAGTCTCAATTTTATCACCCATATTTCAGACATCACAACAAGGTCGTTAAAACTTGTAGGCTTCATTAAGAGGTGTTCGAGAGATTTTACAAGCATAGATTCTATCAGATACCTTTATTGCTCAATGGTGAGGCCCCTGATGGAGTACTGCTCCTCTGTCTGGTCACCAATGTATTCTAATCATATCAGAGCCCTAGAGCTAGTGCAGCGCAAATTCGTACGTTATTTAGCCTTCAAGGCAGGTATTCCTTCGCCTGAGAACTATGTATATGACTATGACGACCTATACAGACGCTTCAATCTACAACCCTTGGCAGCTAGACGCAATCAAAGAGATTTATATACTTTTTACAAGGTACTGAACTCCATTAGTGATTCCGCATACCTACTGTCCAGAATAGGGCTTCACGTCCCAGCAAGGGACACCCGCTCTGCCATAACCTTCTCAGAAAGAAATCACCGTACAAACTATGGTTTCAATACATTCATCTCCAGAACTTCTCGATTATGTAACACCCATGGTAGCCTGGATTTTTTTTGGACCCATAAATAGCTTTAAAAGAGAGCTTAACTCTCTAATGTAATTCTCCTCGTTTGTTTGTGATACCAAGTTCGATAGCTAAGAATTTCTAGTCATCTTGATCAGTCATTATTTATGTTTGTCCTCTATTTTCTTATACCTATAACTGATTTAATGTTTTACTGTTAATAATTTATATGTATTTTTATCCTGTTACTACGCCAAGTATTACTGGTCTATGTTTATTTAGTTGTAAGGTACTTAATGTTTCTTGTTGTTTTTTTTTTTTTTTTCTTTTGAAACTTTTAATGGGTCTTGCCCGTAAATAAATAAATAAATAAATAAATAATTACAGTTCGAAAGTACTAGGGTTTCGCAAAGATTTCTTTTCAACTTCTCATTCAATATATATTTATTCTTGTATAAATTTCTAAGAGAGATGTAACACCTTTGAGATATTTTGCTAATTTGGGTCCTGAAGCGTAGGTCTGTGTTAAATACAACACCCAAGTTTTTATATTCAGATACTACACTTAAAACAACACCATTTATGGCAATACGCATATTTTCTTTCGCCCACTTTGCATGAAGTCCAAAATACATTATTGCGGACTTGGTGGGATTTATTTTTAGACCATTTCTTTCCGAGTATTCGAAAATGCGTTCTAGACTGTTGCTCAGCCTCACACTTGCTTCAGCACCATTGTATTTGTCGAAACTAGCGTACACCTGCGTGTCATCAGCGTACTGATGTATGCTGCTATCAGTGACGTGATCATGTCCATTGTAAATATGACAAATAGCAAAGGCCCGAGTATCGACCCCTGCGGAACACCACTTGCAAGAGTCAAAGGCGTGGATATATCATTGTCAACCCGTACACTTTGCACACGGTTAGACAAGTAACTCCTAAAAAAGTTGACAGCTTTCTCGTCCACACCATAGTAGGAAAGCTTGGCACAAAGCAGTTCGTGATCAAGCACGTCAAACGCCTTACTGTAATCAAGGAAAATAAAGGCAGATGTATTTCCTTTGTCAGCTTCAATCACTATGTCATCCAGAACTTTTATTAGAGCAGAGGCAGTGCTATGATCTTTTCTGAAGCCAGACTGGAAACGGGGCAATAATTTGTTTGCATTCAAATACGCATTTAGCTGACCAAAAAGAAGTTTTTCAAGGACTTTTGAAAGAACTGACAATAGACTAATAGGCCGTATGTCTTTGAAATCTAGCGGTTGATTATTTTTTGGATGTGCTAGTACAATTGCCTGCTTCCACTGAGTGGGAAAAACGGATTGTTGAATGCAGACATTGAAAATATGAACAAGAAAAGGAACAATAACAGGACAGCACAGTCTGAGCATATCGAATGTTAAACCATCGGGACCCGATGCATTCGACTTTATCTGTTGGATAGCTATAAGAACGTCATTATCCGTAAATTCAAGGAATGAAAACCGTTGTACACCTGTGCATGAAGTGTGAATACTATTCTGATACGACAAAAAATGTCGAGTCAATCAAAAAATTATTAATTGTATTTGGTTCCTTCAAATGCGACGGCAGTTCAGGAATAACACGCTTTTTGCTTTTATATACATTCATTTGGTCTAGTGCGTACCATAACTTTTTGCTATTTGCAGTTCTAACGCTTTTTTTTCATTTCTCACGGCCTGCGTAAAAAAATTCCTAACATCTTTATATGCTTCCCAGTCTCGGACACTTTTTGTTTTCTTGTACCTAGACATTAATCGATTTCGATACTGTTTTAGTAGTTTAAGATTGTCCGTGAACCAGGGAGCTTTTGGTTTGGTGACTCGAACCTTGCGTAAGGGAGCATGCTTTTCAAAGAGGCTTAAGATTATGTTAACTAACAATTCAACCTTTTGGTCAACATGCTCACAATCAAATATCATTCCCCAGCACGCGTTTACCAAGTCTGATTGAAAAGTTTCTACATTGAAATATTTATAATTCCTAAAATGAATAATTTTAGGAGTTATAGGGGGTATCTTTATATTAAGTTTACAGTGTACAAGGTCATGATCAGTCACATCATGCATTTCACAGTGATTAACACTGCCATTTAAAAGCTTATCATCAGATAGAAAAATAACGTCGAGCAAACTACTTTTTCCACCCAGGCAGCGAGTGGGGTTTACTACAATTTGATGAAATCCAAAGGAGTCCAAAAACCTATCAAGGTGATTTGTTACAGTATTGTGACTCAAAAGATCAATATTAAGGTCACCCAATACAATTATTTCATCACATTGAGGAACGATTTCGGCAACGAAACCTTCCAAAACATTAATAGCTTCCAGAGCATTATACCGCGGTGGTCTGTAAAAAACTCCAACACCCAAAACTAGTGATTTAACTTGCACCACAGCCCATAAATGCTCAAGTACTGTACTTTGATTATTGTTTTCGATTATGCTCACTTTGAGACTATTTCTGATAAAGATCCCTACACCCCCACCTCTCTATCCAACCTGTAAAAATCAAATCCCTGAACAGAAACCTGAGCAGTTGGAACATCAGCACTGAGTCAGGTCTCAGAAATTCCCAAAATATCCAGCCCTAAATCAGCACACATGTTACGAATGTGATCCATGCTCGGAAGAAGCGATCGAATATTGACATGACCAATGCACAAATTGCCTATAGATCTTGTTACAGCCATTGCTTTAGATAAACACAATCAAAATAATACAAACAAATAAATTACAACATTAGCAGGAAAAAAATAAATAAATAAAAATTACATTACTTTGAATAATTATAGTTTCTCCAGGATCTCCTCATTCTTAACAATAACATAACGATCGCCCTCATTTTTTCGTGCTAGGATTCAACCATTTCTATGCCATATGAACTTGTAGTTTTTGCTTCTGAGCTGCTGCTTAGCTTTTTTAAACAACTCATAGGTTTCCTTTGTAAGCTCCTCTTCAATGAAAATGCACTGCGCATCAGAGTCACCCAGGCCAGAGTTTGAAAGTGTGATTTTGCCTTTTTTTGAACGGACCCTTAAGATTTCTTGTTTAACATCAGCTGATTGTAGTGTTATAACAGCTTTAACACCGGTTTTCATTGGAATCTGTCTGACATTTTGCAGAGAGCGTTCACTAGTTTTCACATCTAAGCTATCGAACAGCTGGATTAATTTATCCTTGCAAGCCTGCGTGTTTCCCTCATCCTGTTTTGTCAGTGGACCAGTGACGCATATGTTGTTCATTAATTTGGACTGCTCTTGTGACCCCAAGGCAGATTTAAGCCTATTAACTTCATTTCGTAAGTCCTGGTTATCCTTAGATACCTCAGAAACCATATCCGACAATACCTTTGTCCGCTTAGACTCCTCCTCGTACTTCTCATTGAAGAATTCCATTGCTCTCCTCATCTCTCTAATCTCCTCCTGGAGTTCACGCATCAAAGCCCTTACATCAGCATCATAACCAGTCTTCGCCTCAGAGTGAGCTGTAAAGAGGGCTGACTCCCTTCTACTGCGTTCTCCAATTGAAAGCCGACCGCTGGGACCACCTGCCACCGTTGAGCATCCTGCGCAGTTCCAGGGAGTTTTTTCATTGCGCATTATTCGAGCATCAACCTCAGTGACATTGCCGCATAAAAAATGAAAGTAGCCCCCACACTGACCACACTGCAGCTTTAACTTCTTGCCGATAGCCTTATCGCATTTTTTACAGTTTTTTGTTGAAGTCATTTTGCAGAATAGAGGTGAAGATACAAAAGCCTTATGTTAAGCCGTAAAAGATTCAACAGACGGCAATACCGCGCAACACCTGGTGGCGACCTTGCAGATTTTCCGTTGCACGAATTAAAGTGCTAGAGTCCAAAGTCCAAAATATTTGCTGATAACGCAGGGAACACGCAAATATTCTCAAGGATTTTTGTTTTAGAGGGAAAATCCTCAACTCACCAGATATAGTTGGATTTACTCTGCACACAGTACGACTTTCTTAATTTTATTGGAGGTTTAGCGTTCAAAAATCAGGATTTTTAGCGAGCAAAAATCAAACAAACGATATTCAATAATTGCAACGTTGCCGTTTTGATAAGATGAGATAATTTTATGAATAATTTGAAACAACATTTGTCCGACAAAATAAAGGGTTTGGTCTACGATGTCCCCCCCCTCAAACATGTAGCAATTACGTTGCATAAAAAATGATTAATAACAAGTTGATTTTTTCAATGTAGGTTGGTAAATATTATTACAATTAAATGGTCACAGTGTCCTACAAATAAACAGGTAGCTATTTTCAGTCCTACACTCAAAAATTGTCGATTTCACGATTTAACTTTTTTCATTAATAACCGGCTAAATCTTCGTGAGTATCTTCATTTTGATAAGACGCCCAAATTTTCTGTTGCGAAAATTCCAAAAACAGGTAGCTAACAGAGTGCGCAGGAGGAAAACATGTCTATTTGGTAATCATACAAATGTAAATAATTAACAGTTAATTTTGTAGCTGACTGTTGAGATAGTTTCATAAATAATATGAAACAGCATTTGTCCGACAAAATAAATGGTTTGATCTAGGCTGTCTCCTTTCTCAAACATGTAGCAGATACGTTACATAAAAAATGATTTATAACCAGTTGATTTTTTTAATGTAGCTCAGTAAATATAACTACAATTAAATGGTTACACTGTCCTACAAATAAAGAGGTACATTTCTCCAGTCCTACACTCAAAAGTTGTCGACTTCACGGTAATACTTTATTCATCAATCACAGGACACCGGCTTAATCTTCTCGAGCATCTTCGTATTGATAATACGCCTAACTTTTCTATTGCGAAAAGTTGCAAAAGTAGTAGCTACTAGAGTGAGCACTAGTGAGCACATGTAAAATACCTTGATTAGGTGATTATGCAAATGTAATTATTAACAGTTAACAGTTAATTTTTCAGGTGAATAATGAGATAATTTTATAAATAATTCGAAATTCGATTTGAGCCACAAAATAAATGGTTTGGTCTGCAGTGTCCCCTTTCTCAAAAACGAAGCAATTACTGGCTCATAAAAAACGATTTATAACCAGTTGATTTTTTGTACTGTAGTTTGGTAAATATAAATACAATTGAATGGTCACATTGTCCTGAAGAGGTAAGATTTCTCAGCCCTACATTCGAGAATTTCGAAAATAGCCTTATGCATATTATACGTAAATATGTATTTACAGGGCTTTCATTTCAAAACTTACCACCCACGTTATCTGCGTAAAGGGACAGATTTCTGGAAAAAAAGATTAAATTCAAGAATTTTACCTTTTGTATTTTGAAAAATATAATTATTACAATATTTGATTTTTGATATTATTTGAAATGAACATACCTATCTTTTTTATTTTTGAGCTGTCGAGAAAATATTATTTGGAAAACTCCTGTATTTTTTTAAGTTCCACGTTATTTAAAAGGAAAAACTCTAACTTAGAAAACACCCTGTATTCACCCTATATACAGCAAAAAAGCGCGCCAGATTTAATACATTAAAAAAGGAGCTCTATTTTTTTTAAATATCTTTAGAATTAAGCTGAACCGGTTGGATCAAACCTTCTCCATCTGGGTATGGAAAATGACAAAGGGCTTGGCCCCCTCTACTTTGATGGCATGCCAAAACTCTTTTTCGAGCAATTCAAATCTGGCGCGCTTTTTGAATCACCCTATACTACGATACTGTGTTATTTACGAGCATGCGCGTCGATGCGAATGGAAACCATCGACATAAATGTAAGTATGTGTACATACACATAACACATACATATACTGTTATACACGCATCTGTTTACGTAATTATGTACATACAGGGGCTTTCATTTCGAAATTTGCCACCCACGTTATCTGCCTAAAGAGACAGATTTCTGGAAATCGCCGGAACACGTCAACAAATTAACGCACCCCCTCAATAAATTTGTTGACATGTTTCGGCGATTTCTAGAAATCTGTCTATTTACGCAGATAACGTGAGTGGCAAGTTTTGAAATGAAAGCTCTGTACATATTTACGTATAATATGCATAAGGCTATTTTCGAAATTCTCGAATGTAGGGCTGAGAAATCTTACCTCTTTAGGACAATGTGACCATTTAATTGTAGTTATATTTACCAAACTACAATAAAAAAATCAACTGGTGATAAATCGTTTTTTATGAGCCAGTAATTGCTTCATTTTTGAGAAAGGGGACACTGCAGACCAAACCATTTATTTTGTGGCTCAAATCGAATTTCGAATTATTCATAAAATTATCTCATTATTCACCTGAAAAATTAACTGTTAACTGTTAATGATAATAAATAATTAATAATAAAATATGTGAATGTGCATAGATACTTAAACCCACGTGCGAGACTACTCTTGTGGGTGAATGTATTTGTTGTAGTTCCTATTTTTAATTATGTTGATATATTGATGGTAGTTTGGAATTTTTGCAATAAATGCTTTAAAAAAAAAAAAAAAAAAATAATTACATTTGCATAATCACCTAATCAAGGTATTTTACATGTGCTCACTAATGCTCACTCTAGTAGCTACTACTTTTGCAACTTTTCGCAATAGAAAAGTTAGGCGTATTATCAATACGAAGATGCTCGAGAAGATTTAGCCGGTGATTGATGAATAAAGTATTACCGTGAAGTCGACAACTTTTAAGTGTAGGACTGGAGAAATGTACCTCTTTATTTGTAGGACAGTGTAACCATTTAATTGTAGTAATATTTACTAAGCTACATTAAAAAAATCAACTGGTTATAAATCATTTTTCATGTAACGTATTTGCTACAGGTTTGAGGAGGGAGACAGCCTAGATCAAACCATTTATTTTGTCGGACAAATGTTGTTTCATATTATTTATGAAACTATCTCAACATTCAGCTACAAAATTAACTGTTATTATTTACGAAAAGTTTTTGGATTAATTTTCTCCGCTTTTCCATCCATAGACGCGTTTCGACCTATATCAGGTCTCATCAGTATGACTAGGAAAAGCGAAGAAAACCAATCCAATTTTTCGCCTAAAGGCAAATACTTTTGGGTGAAACCCAAACGAACTGAATTTTGGTCTGCCTTTGGAACGTTCACCATTTTGCACAGCAAAATTGCATGTAGTGTTGATTATCGTGTCCTAGATGGCGTTAAGATCAAGATTCTATAGCTACTACTGCTATGTGTTTGCTTGATATATCACCAGCGAATGAAAACACTGTTTTACTAATAACTCGGTTTAATTCTGGGCACTGAACATACAAATAAATCGAAATACTTTATTTTGTTAACAACAACACGATATCATAATTGCGCGGCAACAAGCTGACTAGAAGTAAACAACAACCTGGGACAGCTGTCTTCTGTCACGTCACGTCAGGCCGCCAGGGTTGTACACAATAGTTGAGCCATCCAGGGTTGAACACAACGGACTCGCGGAACAATGACGCCACATCTACTCCCCTCCCAGTGACGAAGCCACTTGTGGGAGGAACGAAACCTTCTTTTTTGAGTAAGTGCGAAGAGGGCGGTCCATGGTGAAGGATGACGCTGGGTGATTCTCCAGGGCGGATGAAACGGTATCGGGTTTAAGGGTGTGGGCTGGCTTCAGGGCGTCCACAGAGACAGTCTTCTCAACGCCATTGATTCGAATGCTGTACACTCGCACTCGGTCATTTATTCTCTTGACGACTTCATGCGGGCCAGTGTAGGGCGGTTCGAGCGGGCGACGAACAGAGTCCACTCGGCGGAAGACATGACTGCAAGTTGCGAGGTCCTTGAGGATGAAGCAGCGAGATTTGATATGGTGAGCCGTAGGTGTTGGGCGGACTTTCCTGATGTGGTCCCGGTATTTTTCGAGGAAGACTTGGGGATCAGCTGGGGGTGACTCAGAGGTGAAGAATTCACCAGGTATACGCAGGGGTGTCCCATAAAGGAGCTCCGCTGGTGAGGCATTCAGGTCTTCTTTCAGGCACGTACGCAGACCCAGAAGAACGGTCGGAAGCACTTCCGTCCAGGGCGTGGGTGCTTGACACATAAGGGCTGCCTTCAAAGTCCTATGGAAGCGCTCTACGATGCCATTGGACTGCGGGTGATAGGGCGTGGTGTGGATTACCCGCGCTCCTACAAGGCGTGCAAGAGCCGAAAATAGTGAAGATTCAAATTGCGTGCCCTGGTCAGTTGTGATGGATAGTGGCGTTCCGTAGTTGCAAATCCAATTGACATAGAGAGCAGACGAGACGGTGTCAGCTTCCATGTTCTGGAGGGGTACTGCAACAGGCCATCTAGAAAATCGATCAATTATGGTTAAGCAGTAACGAAATTTGTTGACTGGTGGTAAAATGATGAGGTCTAGGTGAATATGCTCGAATCTGTTGTCAGGTACGGTGATGTGCTGTGGTGTGAGACGATTGTGTCGTTGAATTTTGGATTTTTGACACTGAATGCATTGGCGGGACCACTGGAGGGCGTCCTTCTTGATTCCAGGCCAATCAAATTTTTCTTTGAGGCTTCGAGCAGTGACTCGGCCGCTGGGGTGTGCCAAACCATGCACAACATCAAAAGCTTTGCGTCGGAGACTTGTCGGAATGTAGGGTCTGATGCGATCTGAAGAGATATCACAGAGGACGTTGGCGTTTTCAATAACAAGCTGTTGCAGATTGAGCGATGATTCTTGTGGCGTATCTTGGTCTTCAAGCTGTGCGGCTTCGATGGCTTTAGGAGACAGTGACGTTGGCATGGAGATAGCGTTAATACGAGACAGGGCGTCAGCAACGGCGTTGTGTTCTCCCTTGACATAGACAATTTCTGTGCTGAATTGTGAAATAAAGTCCAGTTGATGGAGCTGTCTGGGGGATGCTTTTTCAGCGCGCTGAGCAAAGGCGTATACCAGTGGGCGATGATCAGTTTTGATGATGAACTGGCGTCCTTCCAGCTGGTGACGAAAGAACTTTATTGCAGCGAAAATCGCTAGCAGCTCGCGATCGTAGGTGCTGTATCGCGTTTCGGTGGGACTCAACTTGCGGGAAAAAAAACCTATGGGCTTCCAGCAGTCGTCGATCAGCTGTTCAAGTGCAGCTCCAATGGCGAAGTCCGAGGCATCAGTGACGAGTGCGAGACTTGCAGAGGGTGAGATGAAGCTGGTACAAGTCGCTTTGACAATGCTTTCTACACAGTCTTGGTAGGCCTTCTCTGAGCTGGGTGTCCAAGGGATGGGCCGTTTGTCTTTTTTCTTGGCACCCTTCATAAATGCATTGAGAGGGGCTTGAAGTTCAGCGGCCTTTGGAATACAGCGACGGTAATAATTGAGCATTCCCAAAAACTTACGAAGGTCAGAGATGGTCTCTGGCTTGGGGTAAGAAGCGATTGCTTGGATCTTGGAATCAGGTGGTTTGTATCCGAGCTTGTTGATGGAGTAGCCAAGGTACATAACTTCTGACTTGGTGATTTGGCACTTGCTGAGGTTGATAGTGAGTTTGTTCTCACGCAGTACATTAAAGATTTTGCGTAGATGTTGCAGATGTTCCTCATGGGAATCCGAGAACACTATCAAGTCATCAATGTAGCATGCTGCGAAGTCAATACCACGGAGAAGGTTGTCCATATGACTTTGAAATGTCTGAGTGGCATTGCGCAGGCCTGGAGGCATACCCAGAAACTCAAAAAGCCCAAAAGGAGTAGTTATCGCTGTTTTGGGTATGTCCTCTGGTGCTACAGGAATTTGGTGGTAAGCTCGAACCAGGTCCATGACAGTGAAGACACTTTTCCCATGCAGCCGCTGAAAGATGTCTTCTGGTAGTGGTATGGGGTACCGATCTGGCACAGTCTGGGAATTGAGCCTCCTAAAATCACCTGTGGAACGCCATCCACCTTGCTTTTTCTGGACCATGTGTAGAGGACTGGCCCATGGACTGCTGGAGGGACGGATAACAGCATGATGCAACAGGAGGTCGAAATCCTCTTTAGCAATCTTTAGTTTCTCTGAGTTTAGCCGACGTGGACGGTCATTGACTGGCGGTCCAGTGGTGACTATGTGGTGATGAGTTCCTGTAGGGGCGTCCACTGATGGGGCTGACCTTGGACGGGTGATGTCAATAAACTCTTCCAGCAACTTGCTATAGGGTTGACTGAGTGTAGGAGGTGCATATTCTGCATTATTGACAGTGGAAACAGTATGAAGTTCGGTTTCATGCATTTCAGCAGGAGAAGACAGTGAGGTGAGAGAGTCCAGAAGGCGCTTGTGCTTTAAATCAGGAAGGAGGCCATGATGTGAAAGCAGGTCGGCACCTATGATTGCTGATTTGACGTCTGCAATGATAAATGCCCACTTGAAGGATCTGCGGAGTCCAAAATTGAGGTTAAGAAAGTGTTGACCATACGTTTTGATAACTGTTGCATTGGCTGCATATAGCATGAGGTCAGCAGGCAGAAGTTTTCGTTGAAAGAAGCTTCTTGGAATCAAGGATACAACGGAACCATTGTCGATAAGGAACTTCATGCCAGTGACCTTGTCTATGACGTGCAGGCGACTTTCTTTAGATGGGAGGCAGGTGCTGTTGACATTGCTGTCGCTTACCACCTGAACAGGCGACAGCATATTTAGTTTTCCTGGCGCGGAGATGCTAGTGGCAGCTGAGACACATTTTTGGGCCCGGGCACCGAATTTTCGATGATATCGGCATTCTCCAGAAGTGACAGAACGCTCACGTGGTTGTCGACTGGTAGAGGTGAGACTCTGTCTGATGGCAGAAGTGAGGTCCTTCTGAGCAATGGTTAGTTCTGTGATGGCTTGTCTGAGTTCGTTCAGCTCGGAGGCTACTGAAGAACCATGTCCATGCTGGCGAGAGCTCTGGTTGACGGCCATGACACTGCCACCAGGGATGTTTGTCATGAGCTCATCAGCTGCAGCAGCTAGTTCGTTAAGTGAATTGGCCTTGAAAATTTTCAGCAAGTGCTGAATGCTGACAGGCAGAAGGGCCAGCCATCGTATGCGGAGCACGTCTTCTGTAGCACGATTGCCGGCAAGGGCTCGCATTTCACGAAGCAACTGTGAGGGTTTTCGGTCACCTAGTTCTAGATCAGTGAGCAGTTTGTGCATCTGAGAGTCTTCGGAGGCTGTTAGTCTACTTATTAGGTTAGACTTGAGATTTTGGTACTTATCTTGAGGTGGTGGAGCCTTCAAGATGTCTGCAACTTCCGTGATTGTGTCCGGGTCCAGTGATTTTACCAATTGATAGTACTTGGTGCTATCGGACTGTATACGGTGGGCTTGAAAGACTGATTCAATCTGCAGGAACCATAGGTCTGGATGAGAACGCCAAAAGGGTGGCAGATTGCAGTTGTAAACTGCGTCAATGGCATAACTCTGCTGCTGGTTGAGCATCATGGGGGCTGGCAACGAATTTACTACTGGTTGGGCATATGCTTGCTGATAGCTCACCGGGTGATTTGTTGGATTAAAATGCACCGCGGGATCAAATGCTGTACTGCCGTGAGGGCCAGAAGGTTGAGGCATAGGAATACTCACTGACGAACTCCTGTCTGGTTGCTGGTTGGTAAAAGAGCTGTTTGCAGCCAATTGCTGATCAGGATCTACTGAGGAGTCGAAATTGCTTTGCATCTTGATTTTTTTAGTAGTCAGACACGTCTTTTAGGTTAGAGGCCGAGTGGTACGCGGAGATATATCACGTCGGGGTCACCAGTTATAGCTACTACTGCTATGTGTTTGCTTGATATATCACCAGCGAATGAAAACACTGTTTTACTAATAACTCGGTTTAATTCTGGGCACTGAACATACAAATAAATCGAAATACTTTATTTTGTTAACAACAACACGATATCATAATTGCGCGGCAACAAGCTGACTAAAAGTAAACAACAACCTGGGACAGCTGTCTTTTGTCACGTCACGTCAGGCCGCCAGGGTTGTACACAATAGTTGAGCCATCCAGGGTTGAACACAACGGACTCGCGGAACAATGACGCCACAATTCGCTCTTCGAATTTCTTGCATTTGCCTTTAGGCGAAAAATTGGATTGGTTTTCTTCGCTTTTCCTAGCCATACTGATGAGACCTGATATAGGTCGAAACGCGTCTATGGATGGAAAAGCGGAGAAAATTAATCCAAAAACTTTTCTCAAACAGTGGTACTTTTGGGTGAAACCCAAACGAACTGAATTTTGGTCTGCCTTTGGAACGTTCACCATTTTGCACAGCAAAATTGCGTGTAGTGTTGTCGTGTTGATTATCGTGTCCTAGATGGCGTTAAGATCAAGATTCGCTCTTCGAAGTTATTATTTACATTTGTATGATCACCAAATAGACATGTTTTCCACCTGCGCACTCTGTTAGCTACCTGTTTTTGGAATTTTCGCAACAGAAAATTTGGACGTCTTATCAAAATGAAGATACTCACGAAGATTTAGCCGGTTATTAATGAAAAAAGTTAAATCGTGAAATCGACAACTTTTGAGTGTAGGACTGAAAATAGCTACCTGTTTATTTGTAGGACAGTGTGACCATTTAATTGTAATAATATTTACCAACCTACATTGAAAAAATTAACTTGTTATTAATCATTTTTTATGCAACGTAATTGCTACATGTTTGAGGGGGGGGACATCGTAGACCAAACCCTTTATTTTGTCGGACAAATGTTGTTTCAAATTATTCATAAAATTATCTCAACATCTAGCTGAAAAACTAACTGTTATTAATTAAATTTTCATAGTCACCAAATCGACATGTTTTACACCTCCGCAGTATGTTAGCTACCTGTTTTCGCAATTTTTGAAGAGAAAAAAGTTGGGCGTCTCGGTGAAATGAAGCTGCATTGAAAAAACTAACTTATTATTAATGATTTGGAAAAAAGGTCCTCGGCCCCCGGACTAATGGTAATTTTACGATCGTCATCATACTGGTTTTTATAGCTATTTATGTACCAAGGGGATTATATAGTTTCGCCTTCGGGCATTATAATCTTAAAATACCCGTGGTGCATACAATGCTCTATTTTCTACTCAACACAATGTTCTTTCATCAATTTATCATTAACAAAATCAGTTAAATTTGTGTGACAGAATACTGTTTTGTATTTTGACATGTACCTGTACCTGTAACCTGTACCTGTACCTGTGACCTGTACCTAGAAACGAAATAAATTAATATATCTATAAATATCTCATAAGGCAAGGCAACGGTGGTGGTCGTGTGGTTTAACGCGCTGGACTACATGGGAAACGTTGATGATAGATCGGGTTCGAATCCTGGCTAGACCGAAAATTATTTTCGGTCAGACATTTAGTGGTAATAAAACTACAACAACAAAAACACCTCAGGGTATTATAAGCGGGCGTTATAGATCATAACGCCCGCAATAGGTATGTTAACGTATGTCGTTTCCTAGGTATTATGGATCTATAATAGTTAAGTAGAAAATAAAAAAATAAAAGTGCCAGCACACTTACACCACCTTACACTGTCATCTTGAAACTAGCAATTATTATAAAAAAACTAAAAAATTGAAAATATGACATTTAAATAAATTAAAACTATCACATCAACCTTAGCAAAAACAACATACAGTGAGGACATAAAGTCCGTCGCCCCCCCTCTAACTTTTGAACCGCTCGGTATATTGCAACGAAATTTTGAATGATGATATGTGACTAGATTCTCCATGTTTTGAAAATCAAATGACAGCTTCAGCTGTCAAAATGACAGCTAGGTGCAGTTTTGGAACGTTTTTTTTAAATAGAAGGCGGTGTCGAATGATATATCGTTTTAAAGGTTTCTTTATTCTTAATTTAATCCCTGATTCTGAAAACATTTGGTTTAGCGGTTTTCAAATGATGACGAAAAAACAAAGGCTTGTTTTGCTCATAAACACTCATGAAAAAAAAAATTAAAAAATTTTTATCGCTTTTTTATTCATTATTGTCTTTTTTTCAGTAATAATAATGACGTCATGACATTGGTAATTTAAATAATGAATAAAAAACCGATAATTTTTTTTTTTTTTTTTTTATGAGTTTATGAGCAAAACAAGCTTTGGTTTTTTCGTCAGAGTTTGAAAACCGCTAAACCAAATGTTTTCAGAATCAGGGATTAATTTTAGAATGAAGAGACCTTCAAAACGATATATCATTCGACACCGCCTTCTATTTAAAAAAACGTATCAAAACTGCGCCTAGCTGTCATTTTGACAGCTGAAGCTGTCATTTGTTTTCCAAAAAATGGAGAATCTATTCACATATCATCATTCCAAATTTCGTTGCAATATACCGAGCGGTTCAAAAGTTAGAGGGGGGGCGACGGACTTTATGTCCCACTGTATATAGAAGCGAAGTTATGTAACACCTATCTCCAAAAATGGTGATAGATCTGATGTAAAAAAACTACAGAGCAATTCTATCTAAAATGCCTATATCAACTGCTTTCATCTCAGATAATCCTAGAACAGCATTTATTTTTAAGAGGAAAATATACTATAAGTACATAACTTGCTAGAATATCAGCAGTTTGTAGTGGAAGCTATGGAAGAACGTTCCCAAGTGGATTCTGTGTACACTGACTTAACTAAAGCTTTTGATAGAATAAATCATTCAGTTTTAATTTAAAAAATTGAAGCAATCAGTCGTATGAATAAAAATAGAGCATTTGCTTCTAAGCAAAAGGTAGAAGTATAAGAAAAAGCTTCAAGTAAAAGGTAGAAGTGGAAGCATTTACTCCATATCATATGAATAATGAAAACCTTTTACTTGCGAGCATATGCTTCAAAGAAATGAAGTAAAAGATATTACCTGTTGTACCTGTTGCTTGAATCTGGCTCGAATGCCAAATTAAACCACCAGAACGATGATATCAATGGACTTTGACATTCCATAGGAAGTGGTAGTAAAAAAACACCAATCATGGAAGAACGCAAAGCCACCGCAAGCGGACAACGCATCATTATGGCACCGTTGATTGGTGGTACACAGTCACACAGAGATGGTTCGAAGGTAACGGAAGGGTCTTGGAATAACTGAACCAAACTTTAAAGTTTAAACTCTCATTATCAATGGGCAAAACGTCCACAAAATTTCAAACTGAGGTTCTGGCCATAAGCATCTGTGCCAAAGATTCTCTTAAAAGAGTCCTTTTAGGAGAGCACATTTACATACTGTCCGACAGTCAAGCGGCTCTAAAGGTTCTAGAACCGAATCAAGTGCAATTTTCAGCTAGTTTGGGAGGGTAAAAATATCCTTAAACAACTGGCTGATAGGAATAAAGTGGAGAGGGCAACTAGGAGGCGGGCTGTCTCACGAAGCAAGGCGCTTTAACACCTTTTCAAGGCCCAGTAGCCTTCTGTGTACTAATGAGAAGCCACGTCTCCAAAGAAATCAACAGATAAAGAAGGTTCATATATCTGAGATCTGAACAGATTCTTGACAATAAACAGAAGAGACATTGAAAGAGTCGTTGGTCGACTGCTCACTGGGCATTTTCTGGTGAAATCACCTAAAAACAATAGGCAAATCAGTTTACGATTACTGCAGATCTTGCGAACAAGCATTAAAGACTACAGAACACTTAGTCTGTGAATGCCCTGGTCACTTCTGCAAAAGGCTGAAATACCTTGCTCATACCCCAAGAGGTGAGTACTTTACCACCCAGGAAGCTGGCTTCCTTTGGAAGGAGCCTACAAATCTTGAACACTAGAGCAGCTGGAACAAGATATAACGACTGCTAATGCAATCTACAATCTACAAAAAAAAAGAATACCTGAAAAATAGGTCGATTAAATTGCTTGGATTTGTCATTCGTTCTCTGCAAGATTTCAATAACATATATGCAGTGAAAAATGTTTACTGTGCAGTAGTCAGATCTCTCACTGAATATGCTTGTCCTGTATAGACTCCCTATTATAAAAAATGGATTGAGAAAGTCCAAAAAAAATTTCTGCGTCATGTAGGTTATCGACTGAGTATTCCAAGAGATAAATTTCAATATAGTGACATATTGGCTCTCCTGGAAATATCGTCACTGGAAAAAAGAAGATTGTATTTTGATCTATGCACATTGTTCAAGGTTTTGAGCGTTTTAATTGTTTTGCCGGCATAATTGCAACTAATTAGTTTAAAGGTACCAACAAGACAAACTCGACAAAATATAACCTTTGGTGTATCCTCTCATTTAACAAATTATAGTTTTTATTCACCTATATCTAGAATATGCAGAGAAGCAGAAAGGCTTCCACCTACAGTTGAATTTTCAAAATTCCCTTTCAATAGGTTTAAGATAGATGTTGAGTATAACTTAAATTTAATGTTAATGAATGTTATTGTAAATGGTTTTTGATCGTTAATAAATTATCATTATTATTATTACATTAAAATCTTGAAGAAAACAAGTTATAATGCGTTCACTACAAGTAGTAGCTCAGAATCGGTAACCCAAAAACTTTTCCATTTTGTGAAAAGCTTTGTCAATGAGAAGTTTCCTTATTTTTATTTTAACCCGTTGAGTGCCACGTGTAGCCAACATGGATACATACGGCATAATTTTTTCAGAGGCCACATGTATCCACTGCGGATATAAATTGTTTTTTTTTTTAGAATGTGGCACAGCAGCAATAATGTTATTTATGTGAATTAGAAACAATAAAGGACCCAGAACGGAGCCTTCAGGCACTCCATGTCTCACATTCCCCCAATTATTTTACATCAATCATGCCACTTTACACCGTTTTCTGGTTGCGTCCCTCTAAATAGGAGTCAATAAAGCAGCGCTGACATATTGCCCATCCTCAAAAGCCTTCACCACATATTCCAGCAAACTCAGGATGTAGGTAGATCTACCCGTCCTGAAACCATACTGACCATCGATGAACAAATTATTTCTTATCAAAGTGGTGACATAACTGTTCTTTAAGTAATAATTCGACAATCTTAGACAATACAGGCACCAAGGATATAGGCCTGTATTATCCGTTCACAATCCGATGTCCACTGGTACCAGTAAAAGTTATCACCGTTCCCTGAACGGTGATAAATGTACCTGCACCTGTGGACATCGGATTGTGAACAGGATATATCTAGTTAGTAATGTCATTTTTATCCCCTTTTTCAAATATCGGTATCACTTTTCATCTTTTTAAGCAAGCTGGAAATATTGCCTTATTTATACACATATTACCTATTCAATTTAGTGAAAGGTGTTATCAGTACATTTTTAAAATATTTTATTGTAGATATATTTATGTCATAGATATCTTTACTATTTTTATTTTTAAATGTTTCAATGGCATTTCTCACTTGATTGTAGCTTACCTCCCTAAGGCCAAAAGTATTCTCTGCCTTTAGCCCAGAAGTAGGAAGATTATTCTCAGGCTCCACAACAGTAGGTGCAATTTAATGTCATCATACCACCGCCCCTGATAATATTAACTATGTCCCAGGATGCTTTTACTATGTTTGAAGACTCAATATGGGACCGGTGTACCTATCTTTTTTTGCAGAGCGAATGTTTTTCCTGTAGCCCTTTTTATATGCCTTGATCTTGATGTATTCTTTTAAACCGTTAAATGGCCTATTAGTCCAATCAAATGGTAATTATTTGGTAACATGAAAGTGGTAGAAGCTTTTCCAACGGAAATATATGTTTTTTGGGGAGCTGAATACGAATCTGAAGTTTGCTTTCTCGTAGCAGAACCGGCTCCAGGCCGAAAATCGCCAAAAATCTCGATATTTTCGGACTTTTTCCGGTTTTCTGGTCATATTGTCGCACTTAGGTTGGTTGTGGTCAGCGGTGCCACCACTTTTACTTCGCTTGGCTGCGTCCACTAAGGGTTTATCTGAAAAGAGAGGATATGGGGGGAAGGAATACCACCACGAATATTTAATTTGTTTTATTACTAAACTTAATTACACCTTATAGTTCAAGGAGATTTACCAAAATCCTAACACCGCAAATGTTCGTCCCTGGTGGACCATGTTTTCGATTGTCAACTCGAAATGTAAGAATCTTTAATGTTTAATGTAACCCAAGATGCACTAAAAGAACGGGCCCCCTAAGGGCATAGTTCTCGTAGGTCTAAACTTGGGGACGCTGTGACACGGCTGCTATAGACGAGACCTTCATCCACAAAGTTTCACAGTCTCGACTATACCTAGTCGTACCCAGCTAAGAAGGCAGGTCTTTAGGCTCGTACCTTATCAGGCATAAAGCAGTCCAGACCAACCTTCCTTTGCATTGCCGCAGTGCGTGAATTTATATTGAAATTATTGCTGGCATAAGCAAAATCGGTCTGTTTTTAATAGTCCGGGGTGACCTCCTTTGGAAATTTACTTAATTTATGTAATGCGTGGGCTTGTGTACGTTTATGAGTTGACAATATCTTGCAAACGACGCGTCGTTCGGAAAATATCACGGTTTTCAAAGTTGAAGAGCATAAAATTCTGCGTCAAATGACCTCCCAAACCTTGTGACTGTTGAATTTATAAGCTCGCCATCGTCCGTCGAAAAAAAGCCAATTTCTATGAACTTTTTGAAAACTGCAATAAACTTACTTTTAGGCGACATTAATTTCCAAACAACCACTCTACGTCAATAAATAATTGAATAAAAGTTGTACTTAACCAAATATTGAGTTCAGTAAGCACCAAGATTTTAAATTTTAATCAATATACAGGGTGTCCCACGACGTTTTTCGCAGGTAATAACTTCGGAACGCATCATCCAATATAATTGAAATTTTGAGGATCTAGGTAACTTTTTGTGCCGCTTCTACCATTGTCATCCAATTTCTCCACTTTCGCTTCAATTTCGTTCAAGTGATGTCAACTGTCAACTTTCGAATCTTAAATGTAACTCATGGTATATTGTGGCATTTCTCGTTAGAAAATTAAATTGCAAAATCGGCAATGCCATATTTGTTAAGACTTTGTTAAACAAAATAATAAAAAAGTTATACAGTGGAACATGCGCATACGATTATGCGTTCCGAAGTTATCATTTGGGAAAAGCCTCGTGGAACACTCTGTATACGCATATACTAATAATTTCACTTTTCCCCCTAAACGCTTGTTTGACAAAATGAAGGGGTCCAATAATGAAAAGTCTGTGCCTGTCAATACTTCACAAACTACTCTAGACAACCCTTAATTACTTCCCCCTCCATTTTTCGTATGCCTGACTTAAGGATTGATATGTATTATCATTGTATATTATGTATGTAGATGTAACAGGAAGTAATCAGTACCCATTTTCAAAAAATATATATTTGCTCATTCATTTTGCTGAGTCTCTGGAAGGTCCAGGCGTAGGGTATGTAATGGACGATGATGATCCAGGCCTTAGATTGTCCAGGCTCAGATTCAGGCTCTTCAGTACTCGGAGTGGCAGGGTGTGGCGGCTGGTCTTTAACTGAAAGCAATGTGGATGTTGATGTGTTATAAAATAATGCATAAATAAAATTACTTTCTAAGGTCTCACGTTCCTCTGACAGTGGTGGAGCAAACGGAGGGTCGTCTTCTTGCCCATCGAGGTCGGTTGTTTCGTCCACGTTGGTGCAGGTATCGCACACAGGTATTGCACAATTATTGATGCAGACTTGGCTGCAGTACAGATCTGCGTGCCTGCAGCCACAACGGCTACCACAGTAAGTGCGGCACTGCATATTTGCTGGATTAGTTTGTCAGGAGCCGGCGCTTTCAAGTTGGTAAGTGGGATCAGGCCATTTTTGGTTGATTTTCGACCCACTTTTGCGCTTGTAAATATACACGCAAGCTATGCTGGTGGAAGAGATGGATGCAATGTTTCTGGAAAACTAGAAAGTAGATATAATAATGTTTGTCCTTTAATGTATAAAGCTGGGTTCGGCTATTCAGCGCGGAGTCGGAGTGAAGTGAACAGAGCTAATGGAGTCACCCCTAATACGGTAAAAAGCAATACCCGAACGGCTGGAGTGCGAATGGAGTCACTCGGAGTGCACGGAGTGAGCAAGCCGAACCCACCTTAAGTTGCAAATTCACATAACAGGGCCGGTATTCTCGTTCTCGAAAACGCTCACCGCTTTTCAGTCACTCGGCACTTTCAATGTAAATTTGCAAAAAATATCCGGCTAAATCTGAGCTCTTATGGTATTACCTACGAATATCAGTATTAAATGTCAGATTGCTATTACATTTCATGTCCCTGGCTAGCATTTTAAAGATTTGTTTACATTGTTCAAGTTCAAGAATATATCTCACCGGATACAGTATAGTATTTTCAAAAAGCTCAGTTGTTGAATTTTTTTGAAGTTTGTTATACCACATGTTCCCCAGATGTTAATCAAGTATTGTAGGTATGTTCGCGACAATATAAGCGTTATAGATCATATAACGATTTGCTGTATTTAGGTAGTTAGCGCACCTGTACAGAGCTCCTAGCATTGGAACAATTTTGTCATTTATTTTTTTAATATGACTATCCCAGTTTAATTTATCGTCTATCATTAAACCTAGGTATTTAGTAGCACTAACTCTAGAAATCTGGATGTTATCAATTTTTAGAGATATTTCCGAAATAACAGTATTTTTTTGTTTGAACAACATAAACATATTATTTTGTTGAAATTGAAGACGCCATAAGAAATAAGGAAATTTTGGTCAATAACTCGAAAACAAACGACGATCGGGATGTTTTCAGATCACGAAAATATCCATCTCAAAAAAATGTCTCAATAATAATGTTAAACTACCCTATGAATAAAAAAGAGCATTTGCTTTTTCTACCAAAATCTGAAGCAAATACTTCATCCAGTATGGATAAAAATTGAAGCAAAACCTTTTACATCAAAGTAGACTTACTTCCCGTTTTTTTGTAGATTGTAGATTGCATTAGGATTCGTTATAGCTTGTTCCAGCCGCTCTAGTGTCCAAGATTTCTAGGCTTCTCCCAGAGGAGGCCGGCTTCCTGGGTCTTAAAGTGCCCACCGATGTGCCCACCTCTTGGGGTGTTATCCCCTTCAAGGTATTTCAGCCTTTTGCAGAAGTGAGCAGAGCATTCACAAATTAGGCTTTCTATACTTTTTGTTGCAAGATCTGCAGTGGTCGTTATCTGATTTGTTGAGGAGACCAACTTTCTAATGTCTTTTCTGTTCATGCGAAGTTCTTCAGATCACATATGACCTTTATCATATGTTCATTTCTTCGGAGACGTGGCTTTTCATTAGTCTACAAAAAGGCTCTGGGTCTTGAAAAGATGTTAAAGCGCCTTGCTTTGTGAGACGGTTTGCCTTCTCGTTACCCTCTATGCCGTGGTATCCTGGTACCCACATCAGGGTTACTTTATACCTCCCAGCCGGACCCAGCAAGTTGCTTAAGAATATTTTCACCCTCACAAACTAGCTGAGAATTGCACTTGATGGCTCCTAGAGCATTTAGAGCCGCTTGACTGTAGGACAGTATGCAAATGTGCTCTCTTAAAAGCCTCTTTTTCACAGCTAATCAGTTAAGTATGAACGCATCAAAAAATCAAAAACTTTACATCTCTACTCGAAATATAGATTTGCAATGTCCAAATGAAGCAGTAATGTTTTTAGGGGTGAAACTGGATTCAAAGTTCGAAGTTTAACTAGAAATGTTTCTCCAATGGTTGCTAGATCAGTATATTTTGCGTGTGTCCATTCTAGGATATCTTATGGTATCCTAATCTGGGGTCATGCCTCTGATACGAGCCGTGATTTTTCCCTCCAGAGAAGGGCAATAAGAATCCTACAGGATTTGCACTTCAGAGCTGATTGTAGAATGTATTTTTCTAGACTAAATATCTTAACAGTTCCTTGCCTATATATTTTAAGTTGCTTATTGCATGTAAAAGCAAATCTTGGAGATTATGAGAGGTTTGAAAATGTTCACTCCCATTTAACTAGGAATAATACCAACATTTATACTGATTTTCATCGAATAAATCGTATGAAAACAGGGGTGTCTTTCTATGGACCGCTGTTTTATAACAAATTGCCCCTCCACACAAGGTCCTTACCAATTCAAGGCTTCAAAATAAGAATCAAAGAGTACCTTATTTCCAAAAGTTTTTATAGTATACATGAATATTTGTCCAATAATTTTAGTGATATCACTTAATTACTATTTACCTAAAATCTCTGTTTTTTGACTTGTGTAAAACTTTTGTTATGGCATCAATAAATATTTTGTATTTGTATTTGTATTTGATACTCTTTGGCACAGATGTTTATGGCCAGTACCTCAGCTTCAAATTTTGTGGGCGTTTTACCGATTGCTCAGGAGAGTTTTTTTTATTCCCAGACCGACTCCTCTCGTTGGCTTCGAACCATTTTTGTCACTGTGTACCACAATGATGCGTTGTCCGCTTGCGGTAGCTTTGCGTTCTTCCATGATTGGAGTTCTTCTACAACCAATTCATATGGAATGTCAAAGTCCAGTAATGTTAGCATATGATCTGTTGGTTTACTTTAGCACTCGAGTCTTAGATTGAAATAACAGGTACCTACTACAGGTAGTATCTTTAACTTCATTTCTTTGAAGCGTATGCTCGCGAGTAAAAGGTTTTCAGTATTCATAACTATTGACAAAAAATAAAACTAACTGTTTTCAGTTTTTCTCGGACTTCTAGAAACAGAAAACTTTGAAGCAAATTGAACAACACCATATAAATGAGCAATTAATTCTCTATAACTTTCCTAATTTGAGCCACCCTGTAGCTGTCGTAATAAGCGAGATTCGCATTTTGGACACACTGTGTGTGTGTATTTATAGAGCGTGGGCAAAAAGTATGGAACACCTACAGGGGTTTCAAAACTATGTATTTGTTTTTTGAAAAATTCCTCTGACCCTTCAATTTTATATCTAATCAGGGTATTTTTTGAAGATAAAAAAATAAAACAAAAGTGTCTCGAAAATGGTGTTACCTGCATCAACTTTGTTATTTCAAATGGCAACTCTGTATATTAGATATTGCATTTTTGGATTCTATGAATAAATATGAAAATATTTTATGTATTATGTCCTATACCAATGCCTATACCTATCTTCAATTGTTTCGGAAATATTGACAGTGTAGCAAAACGCCCAAAGTACTCTATGTAATTAGTTAAATGGTAAATGGCGAGCAATATATTGTTGGTGTTTATATACTTGGAACTGCTACCTAAAATCTGTGGAAGGAGGGTCTATTTGCAAGAGAGAGAAACAAACTATTAAGGTGTACTGAATTATATTTTATTATACATAAAACCAAAACATTTTTAATCAGCTAAATATCTTCCTGTTCTGACAGCCTTATTTATTTCTATAAAATCAATTACTTCACATCCGTTCAAAATGTTATTATTAAGGACTGAATATATTGATAATATGGATCTTATTACCAATACCGCTTTTCTGGATCAAGCTTTTTGCAGCGCTTGCAGATATTGCGTAATAGAAATTAATGAATTTCAGTGGACTGTATTTTGAAAAAGACTCGACTATATTTCTATTTTTTAACTTGTTATAAACAACACCACTCATCGTTATGACAATATTAAACAAAACAATTTCAAAGCTAGAGTACAAAAAGTTTATCTGGTTGCTAATTTGTGATTAAATGAAATGTCAATTTTTGATTGATTAGAAATAAATCTCAACAAGGACCACTGAAATATCCCTACTAATAAAGAAACGCCCTATTCCTACTATTCCTCATAACCTATAAGTTAACTCATTTCAATACTTCCGATTCATTCCTAATAAACTACCCTTCACCTAATTATATAAATTCTTTAAAATTATGAAAAACCCAGATTAGATAGATTAGATTATCTGAAAAACCCAAAATAATTTCCTATTTGTCTATCAATATAGGTATTACTAACTTATTCTTATAAAACCTTACAATAAATTTTACTTGAAAAATAAAATCCCTAATTCAAAATTCATCGCATGACCAATAAGTTTCTTTTCAAAATTTTCTATTGCATTTAATGGTTTATTTAATCAGAATAAATTCTATTATAAGCTTCCTTTAACAACTTTCCAATATTTTAAGACAATTCTATTTCATGAATATCAAGATTCTTTTCAAAATTTACTATTGCATTTAATTAGAACAATTACTAATTTTCGCCATCCTGGCTAACATACAACATTATTTAAATTCTTATTAGTTCGTTATTATAGCCCTTAATCTTCAATTGGACAATCGCGTTCAAACTTCTTTAATAATCCCTACTCAAATCGAAACTATTTATGTTATGTTAAATCAAAGAATATTATAGACTAACGTCTCAATAATGTTCCATTTATAAAACACTCGAGTTATTAATATTAATGCAATAAAGTTCCACAGTTAATTAAAAGTCAAAAGTTTTTCTAGTAACAATCACTCAAGTTTGTTTTTATGCATTGAAAGTCATTTGTTAATTCACTTCTTATCATTCAGAATCATTGATAAAAGTCAGAAAGTTTTACTAGTCAAAATCACTCAAGTTTTAGGCATAAAATTCAAAGTTTAATCACACAAAGTCATGTTCATCATTTATATTCAAAATAAATCTTGTCACTATAGAGTACTTACATTTTGTCCATAAAACACAAAACTAATCTAATTTAATTCTTTTGATTACTTAGAAGAGCCAGCACATAATTATTGAACGAATTTCAAATTTCATTACTTTACAATTTTCCTTACTTTTTCCAAGTTAAATCGAACGCGTTTTCCGAGGCAGCTCCGCGAATTTTCAACCGGACAAACTCATTTGGTTCTGTACTTTTACTTAAACTGGACTGAACTGCGAACTCATTTCTCAACTGACAACTCAACTGATAACTGGCAACTAATAACTCGCAACTGCCTTCCACTTCTGAAACCGCGGTATTTATATTTTTTTGATTCCCCCCCGAAATTTCTGTGTCCATGACACTTGAAATTTTTATCATCTTTATTAGTAAAAATCGAATAATTATGTCGCTTTATCCTGATTTATCGAGGTCAACACATTATTGGTTCAAGAATGCCATAAATCATTTGATTTAATTACCCTGGCCTCATTTTTTTATTAATTTTAAGAATTTAATTTAGATGATGACATAGGCTGGGTTTCGAATTACGTTAGCGTTGATTTGTTTCATTTTTGATTTATCGATTCTGATTTGGAAATACCGGAAATTCAGTTTTTGATTATTATTTAATTTTTACAGTAAAGACATTGTGATTATCGGGACTATTTTTCCCGGATCATAATTATTGAACGAATTTCAAATGTCATTACTTTACAATTTTCCTTACTTTTTCCAAGTTAAATCGAACGCGTTTTCCGAGGCAGCTCCGCGAATTTTCAACCGGCAAACTCATTTGGTTCTGTAGACTTTTACTTAAACTGGACTGGACTGCGAACTCATCTCTCAACTGACAACTCAACTGATAACTGGCAACTAATAATTCGCAACTGCCTTCCACTTCTGAAACCGCGGTATTTATATTTTTTTGATTCCCCCCCGAAATTTCTGTGTCCATGACAATTAAGATGATGCAATTTCCTTGAAATTTTTATCATCTTTATTAGTAAAAATCGAATAATTATGTCGCTTTATCCTGATTTATCGAGGTCAACACATTATTGGTTCAAGACTGCCATAAATCATTTGATTTAATTACCCTGGCCTCATTTTTTTATTAATTTTAAGAATTTATTTTAGATGATGACATAGGCTGGGTTTCGAGTTACGTTAGCGTTGATTTGTTTCATTTTTGATTTATCGATTCTGATTTGGAAATACCGGAAATTCAGTTTTTGATTATTATTTAATTTTTACAGTAAAGACATTGTGATTATCGGGACTATTTTTTCCGGATCATTACAACAATTGAGAATTGACTTTTTCTGCGATTGACAAGAAATGTCAGCATTTTTGACCGGTCGACAGGTCGCAAAACTCAATATTCTGGTATTTCAATTATGTTTCAATAGTTGCTAAGGAATCAATGAATAACAATACGGGAAACACTTTTCCGGCCTAGGCCAGGAAAGTGATTCTTGTATTTCTGAATAATTGGAACTAAAAGACAAACATTTAACAGGTATTTAACCGATCGCAGAAAAAATAGTATGTGTTTGCCGGCCTCGGCTACGCCTCGCCCGTCAACTTACACTGTCGGCCGAGAATGTGTCACTTTTCCACCTAAATACACAATATACTATTTTTACAACCTGCTGTAAAATTTAAACGGTTTATTTTAGAGCAACACCGATCATACATTCTTGTCTGAGTTTTCCATAAACTATCATTTGACACCAAATTTGGATTCAAGAATGAGGGATTGGTTTTGTTCTAAAACTAGCCGTTTAGATTTCACAGCCTGTCAATGTTGCAAAAAAGTCAATTTTCAACTGTCAATATTTTCGAAACAGTTAAAATATTTCCATAATTTTTCGTAGAATCCAAAAAATGCAAAAATATACAGGGTTGCCATTCAAAATAACAAAGTTGATGTAAGGAACACCATTTTTAAGACACCCTGTATAAATTTTTTTGTCTCCTAAAATGCGCAGCAGCTTAAAAATAAAATTGACGGGTTCGAGCGATTTTTCAAAAAGAAAAAAGTTTTCAAACGCTTGTAGGCGTTTCATTCTTTTTGTCCATGCTGTATATTTTTATTAATTTTTCATAATAATGTTAGTTGAATAAATAAAACAAGGCATTATTATTAAATATTGACAAGAGAAGATTGCTATTTGACATTGAGTTTCTTTTATACACAGAAGCGCGCACACTGTTTGCGGCCACGAGGCTCTACAGCTAGCCAAATGTCTCACCAAAGAATTGGCCAACCAGGCGACTCAGGCTAGCGGCAGATCCTATAATAATAATAGAGCAATAAGTCCTGAACCAGAACCTAGATCTAGAAGCTATGATCACAAAAGTCCACGGAAAGGAAAAGGTAATCCATTTTTTTTAAAGGGTTGTTTTATATTAGTTTGTGTAGGATTTTGGTTGAAGTATTTAGCATTGAAACTGTTGTAACTAGAATCATTAATCAGTCAGTCAGTTGGGGTATTTAGAGCCATATTTGACTATGAACATATAGAATCAGCAAATGAAAATTGTGAGAAGGCGAATTCTAGCTTTGGAAACTTTTGGCTTAAAATTTGTATGTCGCTGACTGATTTTTGATTCCTTTCGCAAACAAACATAGTTAGAAAAATTATTGTAGGCAATACTATGGTTCTATTTGAATATCTGACAAAAGTAGATACATTTATTTAGCAATAAGTTATTGAACTAGTATACTCACAAAATAATAATAACTAAATTTATTTGGGCAGCTGAAAAGTTCCATCAAAGTTTAGACGCCGTTAACAATCCAGGTATGATGATGATGCCTCAGTGTTCTGCTAATGCGTTTTCGTGTTTTGTTACTATGTATTTTTAACATTAAAATAAGTCTTGGGTGCCACTATTAGCGGAATACTGAACAAACTAAGTTAAAATAATTCCCCACAAAAGTTTTACACAAATTAGCTTATCATATTTTTCAGTTGTAAGTATCTCTACCCACATTTAAACAACTTGATTTTGTTTCATGTAAAGTACGTATTTTGGTTTAAATTTTCATAGTAGTTTTGGAAATCTACCACATACCACACTATCCTATTATCTGTAATTATTGTAGTTTTTTTCATAATATGCTGGCATAGCATGTTATCCTATTTTTGCCAAGCTGGATTTCTGCAAGTTTGGGTTAGTTTCTATTAAGATTAAAATTATGATTATTATTTTTGAATGAGTTTAAAATGATTTTTCAATACGAGCAGAAATGTTAAAGCTTTGCTTAGCATGGACAAAGTCAAGTTGTCATTATCTCATCTGTCTGGTAAACCCGTGCGACTGGTGTTTCTTATGTTTTAAACGGGAGATATACCACATCCTTCCCTCTTGGGTTAGGGTTTGATATATTTCTCTCACTCTGTCACTGCGCCGCCTCCGTATATCTATCCTTTTTTTAAGGCTTTGCTTTCTTTTTAAATAATTTCTTTTAACTGCATGCTTTGATTCCCTGTTTGACCATCTGAATGTAAAAAGCAGGATTATTGAAGTAAAAAATATGTTATTTCAAAATAATTTAAAGCTAATATTTGATTGCATATTTAACAAAACTGTTTTTCTAGTTGGGCTGCTCATTGTTAGGGGGCACATATGGATCAGTCTAGATATCAGCTACTAACAGTAGGACCTACTCTCGGCTTTATTAGTATTATTGTTATGAAAAAGATTTTAAACAAAAATTCATATCTAAGTTTTAAGTTTTTCCAAAGTAAAAATCTGAAAATTTCTCTTTTGCTTTTCAATAAAGTAACATTATGTAAATGCCATAGTCAACAAAAATTATAATCTTAAACTGTTTGCATGTTCTACTCCTCTTTAATCAAAGATATGCTTTTTCCATACATTTGGATGGTCTAGTAATGTCTTTTTTGTAAAATGGGTTCTAACCCTTGTGAAGTTTTTGTTCAAAGTTTATTAAAAGTTAAAAATAGAAAATCAAATCAGACGAAATTTTAAAAAAAGTCAATAATATTTGCAATAAAAAAACCTATAGTCTTTAATATATTTCTAATTAATTCCAAACAAAAACTTTCCAAGGATTTTTTTTTAGTTTTGTTGGCTGGTAATGGTAAAATTCTTATTATTTATTTTATTTTGTTTCTTTCCTCCTGCCCCGCTTGTACCTCCCTGTTTATTTTTCTTATGACAAAACATTATTCACCCTCACTTTTCTTTTATTATTATTAATTTACACAAAAGAGCTACTAGATGATAGAGACTTGTCCATTACTCCCACTAACACTCCCGTAACCCCACCCATAGATATTCCCGCTGTCAAAAATGTCAACCCACTCGATTCTCATATGTTTCATAAATACGATTTTGTCTCTTTGAACGACAATCCCAACCTAAGTCCTATTTCTGGATCGTTGGAATTAGAATCGCCATGTGAATCTCCTTTGACATTTTCTAAAACAACATCCGACTCTGAAAAATCGAGCTCCACTCAAGATTTACCTTTAACCGAAGCAAATTTAGCAATATTCACTTCCGAATTACAAACTAAACATTCGTGCAAAACGAGCAGCACCAATGAATTACCTTTGTCGGATATAAAATTCAAAAGTCGCTTATTGCGTCAAAATACTTTTGATAGTCAGAATGATGATACGTCATTGGAGGCAAATTGGGAAACTGATTTAGAAAATATTGACGAACATAAAAAAATTCCCAGAAAAACCAACCTTCATCAGCGTTCATTTTCTGATCCAAATATTCTCGATAACGAGTGGGTTAGTTGTTCAGACAAACAATTTCTCCTGCAAAAATACAATGAAAGCATAAACAGGGAATGCAGTCCCAATACGCTCCTACCCATGGAATCGGGCTGTTCCAAGGTTCCATACAGCTTCTATCCAGCACATCAAGCTACCAACAAGTGTGTACTTTGTGCTCCTTCCAATCTCCTAGCTTTTTTCTCCTCGCGTCGCTCTTTGTCTCATCACCCCGCTAATCCTCGTGTTATCGACCCTTGCGTGTCCTATTCAGAGTGCGGCCAAGCCATCAAACGCCATCGACACAGTATTGCCGGACAGATGAGCTACTTTAAGCTCATGGGACTGAGTTATGGAATGCCTGGATTCAAAAAGCTGATTGCTGGAAGCACCAACAGTTTGTTTTCCACCGCGGTGATATCGGGAAGTTCCAGCGCGCCGAATCTTTGCGATATGATTCCAAGTACTGCCAGTTCTTCAGGTAAGGTGTTTTTGGTTAAAATTACTCATTTATATTCAGTCACTCTCCACACAGAAGGATTTGGAGGTGTTCCACCTATAAGACCACTAGAAACTTTACATAACGCATTGTCTCTCAAGCAAATTGATGGTTTCTTGGTCAGAATGACTACTGCTCAACTGTACAGGACGCCATCTTCTACACCACCCAAGTTTCCTTCTACGCCACTACCTACTCCAACTGGCAGTGTTATTGTCGAATATGGAAACACGCCAGGGAAAAGTGGAACTTTGAAGTTGCAATCTCCTAATAACAGTGAGTAGTTGATGACTTGGAAAAATTATTATTTTTTACTCGATATTTTTTCAATTGTATTTTTTTGGGACACGCGTTTTTTTAGAATACTATGTTTACTTGCTTATTTTTAATGATGTTTATTTATATTGTTTTTTGGGTTATCGTCTACCTTCTCAGATACAAGGTTTAGGAAGCATTGGGTGTTTTTTTACTTATAGACCTATCATAAGTTTATTAACGGGCAAGCCATTTACAGTAAATAATATGTAAAACACTGAAATACATGACATTTTTATTTATTTTTTTCTTCAGTAAATAATTTATAGTATTGTTCAAAATTATACGCATGCGAATTATATTTTCGATTCAGAAACTTGTATTTTTAAAAAACATTTATTTTATTAATTAAAATACAATAGTGACAATCGGAAAATATGTGGATCAAATTGCTACAGGGAGTGCTTGAAAACAAATGAACGCTCCTTACTGGAAAGCTCTGGCTTAAATAATAAATATTTGCTGATCCAAGCATTTACCTATGCAGGTGGTGGTACTACCAGTGCAGTACCGCTGATTAAGCAGTTTTATATATTTATTAGTATTGACATAGGCGTACGCTTATAATTAACATTGGAAAGGAGAATTATTAGTATAAAGATAACATAGAGTCTTACAATATAACTCCTCCCTCCTTAAGTGGTTGCAAATTGGGATTGACTAACAATGTTGGGCAATTCAATCTGCACCTCAGTTTGGGTTTTATTACGTTTTCCTCTAAAATATAGAATAAGAATAATGGTTATGCAAATAGAACTTAATACTATGATTATAATATAGGTTGACACATTATTGGTTTTAAAATCTAACACTTTTAATGGGTCAGTCTTTAAATTGTTAACTTCTTTAATCGCTGATTGAAGAGCTTCGTGGTCGACTGTTTTTAGTCTTACAGTTGTGGTATTCTCTAGAAGTTCAGGAATCTCGATGTTCTAGGTTGAAGTTCTCATGCGTGTCTTCCAAAAATGTTCGATTATTAATTGTTATTGAACATTTACCTTTGGAAATTACGATTGGACTGGAAATGATTTCCATGTACTTCTTCTGGTCACATTGCAGCATTGCTGTCATATATCGTTTTGGAATAACCAATATTTGATTATTGGGTATTTCTTCAATTGTCGATTCTTCATATTGAATTTTCGTGAATGGGCATAATTGTTGTTCACTAGATACAATGTCGTGAACACAGGGCTCATCTTGTTTCAATAGTTCCATTTTGCACAAATAAATGTCTTCAACATTTGGACATTTTTGTAAAGCGTTGTAATACGTCTCTGTGGTAAGTAAACGGTAAGGATACTTAACACTTATTGTATAATTTTACTTATTTATTTATTTATTTATTAAAACGGAAAGCGGTCGAAACCGATGAGTCCGTTCACAGGCTAGGTCGAAATTTAGACTTTGCTCTTGATTTTCTTTTTCATCTTTTTTTCTTTGGTTTTTTTTTCTTCATTATTTCTTTTTTTTTTTTTTTTTTCTTCTTTTTTTTTATGGTACATAATGCACAAAAACGCCATTGATCTCTTTCATTGCAGAGTCTAAACGATTTTTGAAGCTGTTGATGCTTGGGGCACTCACGATCTCCTCACTCAGAGAGTTCCACTTATAGACAACTCTGTTGCTTAGAAAGTTTTTTCTCGGCAGTTTATTGGCTCTCTCTTTGTTCAGTTTTTTAGAGTGTCCTCGGAGATGCGGGTTTAAGTTTAGTGAGAAAATTTCCTGCATGTTGCTGTCATAGTAATTGTTCAAAATTTTAAAAGTCTCAATCAGATCCTCTCTTGTTCTTCTCTCTTCTAAAGATGTTAGCCCGAGCTGCCTCATTCTATCCTCGTATGGGGTGTGACGAAACTGCTGTGGAATCTTGCTGAATCTTTGTTGCACTCCCTCCAACAAATTTCTATCCTTTACCTAATAAAGGCTCCACACTGAGTGGGCATATTCAATCTTGGGCCTTATGTACGTTTTGTATAGCTGTAATATCATCTGGGGACTAGTATTGCTAAAAGCTATTCTTACAAGGTATGTGAAAGAGTTGGTTTTTTTTCACAATTGAGGTGATGTGTTTCTCCCATTTCAGGTCACTGGATACTATAATGCCCAAGTCCTTTTGCGTGTTGACGTGCTGCAGCAAACAGTCATTTAGGATATATTCATTTCCTGGATTTTCAGCACCCACAGACAGCACCACACATTTGTCAGCATTGAGTTTCATCTGCCATCTTTCAGACCATGTTTGTATTTCAGCCAGATCGTCTTTCATGTCCGAATATTGCGTCAGTGCATCACAGTACAGCTTGGTGTCGTCTGCAAAAAATGTGATGTTTGTCTTTATGTTCTCAGCCAGGTCACTAACATACAGCAGAAACAGGAGAGGTCCCAGCACAGATCCCTGCGGGACCCCACTAATTACGTTGTGGAAAGAAGAGCAGACTCCGTTGACTCTCACTTTAAACACTCGGCCTTGTATAAATTCTCCTATCCAGGTGTGTAGACCGCCTCTTACTCCAAAATGGCTCAACTTGTAGAGAAGCCTTTTGAAAGGCACCTTGTCAAAGGCTTTCTCATAGTCCAGGTAGATAATATCTGTTTGTATGTTCTTATCAGAGTTTGTAGTCCAGTCGTTTAAACATCTTAGCATGTTGGTTGTTGTCGATTTCTTCTTCTGGAAGCCATCTTGCGAATCAGGTATAACATCATTTAACTTTGAGAATTCGTCCAGTTCCTTCACTATGATTTTTTCCATAACCTTACAAACAGGGCTTGTTAAGCTTACTGGCCTGTAGTTTTCTGGTTTAAATCTGTCACCCTTTTTGTATATTGGTGTTATAATAGCCTGCTTCCAGCTAGCTGGCAGAGTTCCCGAGGTCATAGATTCATTCATAGCATCACTTAGTGGACCAGGACTTGATTCAGTTTTTAGGCTTAGAATAGCGTTTTCCACCTTTAATGGTGTGAAGTCAATGGTGTTCAGCGAACTAACGTTTCTAGTGCTATTAGGCAAAAGTTGAATCTGGTCATTCTCTTGTGTAAACATGTTCATAAATTGTTTCCGATGTATCCTCATTGCTGGTAATAATGTTGTTGGTGTTGTCATCCTTTAATGTGATTGTTGACACTTTTGAGTTTAGACTTTTAGACACGTACTTGCAGAGTTGTTTGTTCGATTTTGATTGTATTATTCTATGTTCATAAAATATTTTTGCTTCAGCTATTGTATTTTTTAATTTGTTGCTCTGTAATCTGTACAACTGATAGTTCTCATCTGTAGTGTTTTGTCTATACCTATCCCAGAATCTACGTTTTTTGTCTATTTCCTTGAATATGGCCTCATTTATCCATGGCTTCTGGGGGTTTTTCCTTGTGGATTTTAGTGGTATGAATTCATCAATGGTTGTTTTGATGATGTTTTCACAGTGTTCATATTTGGTCAAGTTGGTGTTTGTGTTGTCAAAGTCTTGATTATGCAAGTGGCTGTTGATCGCGTCGTAGTCTGCCTTCCAGAAGTTTCTCGTTTGTCTTTTAAAAGTCCCCTTCCCTTTTGCCTTTATTTGGGATGTGCCAGTGATAACTACATGATCACTGCGTCCAATCGGAGAGTTACTTTTAATATTAAATATTAAGTTCTTTTCACTTACCAATATCAGGTCTAATAGCGATTGTTGGTCTCCTCTTATTCTAGTGTGAAAGTTCACTAATTGGTAAGCATTAGTTTCTTTGAAACCATCTAAAAACTCCTCAGCTGATATATCATGCTTGACTGTTTGGAGAGTATTCCAGTCTATTTCTCGATAGTCGAAGTCACCAAAAATAATTGTTTTATTTTGTTGGGAAAAAGCAGCTTTAATTGTGTTGACCAGTTCTGTATTGCTATCTGATCTTACATAATCTGTTCTATATATGCAGCCTAGTAGTATTTTTGTACCACCTATACTGACATTAACCCATAATGATTCTACAGGAGCACAAGTATCATATTTGTTCTCATTTGATGAATGGATTCGAATATTATTTTCTATTTCCTTTATGTATATAAGTAAACCTCCACCTTCTTTATCCTTTCTATCTTTACGAAAGGTCCGATATCCTGGCAGAGCTATTAGGCCGTCTGATATTTCTGCATTAAGCCAAGTTTCTGTGATACAAATGAAAGTAGGGTCGGTTTTCTGAATACTTGTTCTCCACTCATCAATCTTATTTTTAAAAGAACGCAGGTTTGAATTCAGATTCAGCAGCTATGGTACTTAGTTGTTTGACAATGGTTGAGTCCTCAAGGTGACAATCTTGGGCATTCTATGAACATACTTTATTTTCAGGTATTGTTCTTTCTTCTAATTCCTGAATTAATTCTTTCATATATTTTCTCTGTGCTTCTGTTTGGTCTCCCTTGATATTGACTCTATTTATTACAGGTAGTTTGCTTTTTTGTTTAAGTAAACTCAAAACTCAAACTCAAAATGTGCTTTATTGTGTAAATATGAATATTTGTTCACAAAAGCCGATCCTAGGTCTAAAAAATGAAATACACAGTTGTAAATCTTTGGTTGTAGTAACGTGATGCCCTATTGAGGACTTTCGAAGGACCACCCTTTATTATAGGTCGAAGGGAACCCAAACACATTAACGAGAATTAATACTTTAATTGATTAACCATTTATTGCGGTACAAAACGAATTTTTAATTGATTATTAGTCAAACAATAATAACGTGATGTCGTGACATGCTCTCGAATCCGTCTCTTCTTATTGGTCGCGCCGAGCGATCCTATTGGTCGCGCTGAGCGATCCTATTGGTCGCTTGCCGTTCTTCCTGCAGCTGTTCTTGCGCGTTGCCAGATCCTTTTGAGTTGCTAGGTTTATTACGGCGTTGCCATGTTTAAGAATGTTGCTACACTTTTGTTCAATATAACAGTCTGATATAAGAAATTTGATTTGAATGTTCAAATAGATTTGAATGTCCAAACATATCGCCCCCGTTGAAAAGTTTTAAGTTTTCGAAATGAAAGTTTAACACTTGACACACTTGAAATGTTTGCAACACTGCTGACAGTTAAATAGTTTATATAAGTCTTTATTCTGTTGGTAAAAGGCATATCTTCTTCAACGATCTTTTTGTAACTGCTCCGCTTGGTAGGCGAACTGACACTACCCTAGTAATGTGATCGGAACCAGGGTGAAGCTGCACCACACGTGCCATTGACCACTTGAGGGGAGGCAAGTTGTCCTCTACTAGGCCAACCATCGATCCGATTTTTATTTCATCGACTGTCTCTTTTTTCCATTTGGATCGATTTTGTAGAGTGGACAGATATTCCGAAGACCATCGGTCCCAGAAATGCTGGAATATTTGCTTTAATCGTTGGTATCGGGTCAAACGGTTCATTTTTATGTCTCTGACGTCTTCATGAGGTGGTAGTAAGAGAGAGCTCCCGATGAGGAAGTGAGAAGGACAAAGGGGTTGAAAATCGTTTAAGTCATTGGACAATGGGGTGAGAGGACGAGAGTTTAGTACAGCCTCGATCTGTACTAACAATGTATACGTTTCTTCATAGGTTAAATTTGCGTTTCCCAAGCCTCGCTTCAAGTGAAACTTCAGGGACTTTACTGCTGCTTCCCACAGGCCGGCCATATGAGCTGAACGAGCGGGAATGAAGCTCCAGTTAATTTTATCGGGTGCTAAGAAATTTTTAACGCTTTTTTCGTGTGATGGACTATTTATTAATTCTTGAAGCTCAAGAAAATAATTGTTGCTGCCAACGAAATTTAACCCGTTATCTGAGTAAATATTGATAGGTTTTCCTCGACGAGCACAGAATCGTTTTAAACAATGAAGAAAGCTATCTGTCGATAAATCGCAAGCCAACTCGATATGAATAGCTCGAGTTGCAAAACATACAAATACGCACACATATGTTTTTACGAGCCTACTACGACGAGACGTGTTTTCTTTAACATAAATAGGTCCGGCATAATCTACACCTACGCTACTGAAAGGTCGGTTAGGCGTGACACGATTAAGAGGTAGATCTCCCATTAAAAAATTACCGGGTTTAGGGTTGGCTCTAGTACATCTGACGCATGATTTAATTACTTTCTTAACTATATTCTTACCCTTGATAGGCCAATATTTTAGTCTTATGATGGAGAGTAATGTTTGACATCCCGCGTGAATATTGTACAAATGCTCATCTAAAACTATCAGTTCCGTGATACGACTTTTATATGGCAAGATTACAGGGTGTTGCTGGTCATAATTTAAATGTACTGCGTGAGTCAGTCTGCCACCAACTCTTAAAACTTTGCTTTGATCCAGAAAAGGATGAAGACTTAAAATAGGACTACTACTACTTATTTGTTTACCTTTATTAAGATCTGATATTTCTTGTTTAAATGCCTCATTTTGAGCGACTCTAATTAAAATCAAATTAGCCTCATTTAACTCTGAAACACTTAAACTTTCTCCAGATTTTATTATCTTATTTAATGTTCTATTTTTGAATCTTACAATGTACCCTATAATTCTTTTGAGTTTATCGAGTTTTGAATATTTGTCAAATAAATCAAAATTTTCATTTTCAATTTCGAGTGTCGGTTTTTCTACAGTATTTACAACGAGACTAACATTTTTCATTTCCGGAAGTTTCTCTAAATCAAGTTTATAAGAATAGTCCGTGATTTTCGAGCTTAGGTAGGTGTCGTCTTTTAGAAATTGTGGCCCGTTAAACCACATACTATTGTTTAACAATTCAGTTGGATTTACCCCTCGACTTATAATATCTGCAGAGTTTTCTTTAGATCGTACGTGTCTCCATTCATTAAAATTTGAGATTTCCAAAATTTTTGAAACTCGATTGGCAACGAAAGTTTTTAGTTTTGAGGGTTCAATTTTTAGCCACGAAAGAACGATCGTTGAATCAGTGAAATAAAGTGTTCTATAAATGTCAATATTTAATGTGTTTTTAATTTTTGAGACTAACTTTGCGAGAAGATGAGCTGCTGAAAGCTCAAGTCTGGGTAATGTTTCTTTTTTGAGTGGCGCAACTTTGGATTTTGCAGTTAATAACTGAACAATCTTGCTACCGTCATCGTTGTATGAAGCTAAATACACTACACACCCATAAGCCTTTTCAGAGCTGTCACTGAATCCATAAATCTCTACATGCTTACAATTTTCAGCTAAAACGTGTCTTTCAATACAAATGTCATTTAAGAGATGAATTTCCGAGATAAATTCTAACCAATTATCCTGTAAATCTTTTGGTACCTCTTGGTCCCACTCTAATTTCCTGTGCCACAGTTCCTGTATTATTAGTTTCGCTTTTATTACAGTAGGCCCAATCAGCCCCAATGGATCAAAAATCTGCGCGATTGTTGACAAAATTGTACGTTTTGTAATTTTATTTTTATTTATCGTGACATTAACGTTAAACTTTAAAAGATCAGAATTCGCGTCCCATATAATCCCTAAAGTTTTCAATTCTTTTTTATCATGAAACAGAACATAGTTTTCATCGTCCGTTACGTTTTGTTTTTCGATATAATTTAAAATATGTTTACTGTTTGACGACCATTTTCTTAATTCCAACTTTGCATCGTTTAAAATTTCTGATACTTCGTGATAAATATCTAAAGCTTCCGATTCCGAATCAACACTGGTGAGGAGATCATCCATGTAAAAACAAGTTTTAATAACTTTTGAAGTTCTAGGATACTTATTTTCAAATAAATCCGCTAGTTCGTGCAAGCAACGCGTAGCCTGCCATGGTGCACTCGAAGTGCCGTATGTGACAGTATTTAAATCGTAAATTTTTATTTTTTCGTCGGTACTTTCACGCCACAATATTTTCTGGTAGCTACGTTCGCTTGGATCTATCCAAATGCACCTATACATCATTTTTACGTCAGCATTAATGACATACTTCCGTAATCTTAATCTTAACAATATAGAAAAAAGATCCGATCGAATTGTTGGTCCTACTAAGATTAAATCATTAAATGAAATTCCGTTGCTGCTCTTCGAGCTAGCATCGAAAACTACTCGACATTTTGTAGTTACAGCACTATCTCTCAGCACGGCATTGTGAGGCATAAAATATGAATTTGTTTCCAAAGAAACGTCCGAATCAAAAAATCCACTAAAGGTCATGTGTCCTAAGGATTCGTATTCCCGCATAAATTGTAAATAGTGCGTTTTTAAATTGCTATCTCTGTTCAACCGTGTTTCTAAATTTTTTAGTCTTTTAACAGCACTACATTTTGAGTCTCCTAACTTCAAATCTGTGTCCTGTTTAAATGGGTATTTGACTACAAACCTATTATCATTACTGCGCGTCGTGGTTTCTTTAAAATACTGTTCGCAATATTTTTGATCATTGGATAAAAAATTATTAGGTTCGAACTCTTCAAGTAGCCAGAATTTTTGTAATGAATCGTGCAAAGCTTTGTTTGAAGTGTTGCATACGGTTTTTCGATATCGTTCGTGAATGTTTAAAGGACCGACTAATACCCATCCTAAAGATGTTTCTTGTAGAATTGGAAGATTAGTACCTAACTTTATTTTGCCTGATTGCAACAAGTCATAAAAAACTTCTGATCCGAGTAATAAGTCTATTTGTTTGGGAACGTTAAACTTTTCATCTGCGAGACAAATGTCTTTGGGAACGTTAATCAATGATTTTTTGAATTCTACGATAGGGAGTTGTTCTGTTATTATTGGCAATACTAAAAACGTTAAATTTCTTGTGAAATTTCCAAATCGCGATTTTATACATGCAAAAGTCTTACTGTTGATTTTTGTTTGAATCTGATTGATGCCTGAAAGGGGAACATTGAAATCTTCGCATTTCAATTTTAATTTATTTATCAAAGACTGGCTAATCAGATTAGATTGGCTTCCTGAGTCGAGTAAAGCATGACATTTAGTCCAATTTCCATAAGAATCTTTTATTAAAATAGTTGCGGTAGACAATAATACCTGACTTTCTGAGAAAATACTATACGTGCTTGAATTACTTTCAATTAATTGACATTTTTCGCTCCCGCCACCTATTTCCAATAATTGCTCATTATTTATTTCTGTGCTAGTTACACACATCGTAGCCGTAGGCCTGGTGGTAACATTACCTATCTGCTGCCTTTCTCCGCTACCTGCATTTGCCGTCGGCTCTAGCGCTCCTGAAAACGACGCCGAAGAAGGCCCCGCGCGAGCCCTATCTTCCCCCAATGATATAAAATTTACAGCTGAAGGCGAACGCTGAAGTTGTCGTGCAGCATTGTTGTACGTTTGTGACTGATTAGAATAATTATTATTTTTTGGATTATCATTATTTTGAGAATAGTTATTTCTAGAATAATTGCTGGAATTTGAAGCATTATTTTGATTAGAATACGAGTTAGGAGATCGATCTACGTGTAGGCAAGTATTATGCTTGAGGTTGCATTTTTTGCACCCACTTGACATGCATTCTGATTTAATGTGGCCTGACCTAAGACAATTTCCGCAAAGTTTATGATTTCAAATTTCATTATATTTTTCAGCAATAGACAAACTATTGAATTTCGGGCAATGATAGATAAAATGATTCTGATTGCACACGTGACAATTATTACTGGCTTCTCTTCCGCGGTTTTCCATTACTGGAAACGAAAGTCTACGAGGATTTGACATTTCTCTATTCGCGTTTTTTGAGTGATAACCTCTATCAGAGTTCTTTTCAAAATGCGTGTTTTTATTTGAACCTTGTTTTACAAAATCTTGATTTACTGCTTCAAGCGCAAAGCATTTCTTTGTTAAATAGTCTGTTAAATCTGTAAGAGTGGGTAAATTATTGCCATTTTGCTTATTTTCCCATTCCCTACGAGTCCTTTCATCTAACTTTTGCAAAATTAATGGAATCAACAAGGTGTCCCAATGAGCAACTGGCAAATTTAATTTCTCGAGCGCAGCTATATGCTGATGAACAGCATCTAAAAGTTTCCTGATATGTGTGGCCGATTCTTTTATAACGTTGGGTAGATTAAACAAAATGTTATTGACGTGGTAATTTATAATAGCTATTTTATTGTCAAAACGTTTTTCCAAGAGATTCAATGCGATAGTATAATTATTAGCCGTTACGTCCAGAGCTTCAATCAATTTAAGCGCCTCATCCTTACAGCAAATTTTCAAGTACAAAAATTTATCAATATCACTCAAATCAGTTCGATTATGTATGACCGAATTAAAAATGTCGCGAAAGCTGTACCAAGTTTCATATTTGCCGTAAAAACTGGGTAAACCTAAATCAGGAAGCCTGGCGACACCAGCACCTGTATTACCAACTACATTCCCGTGTGCGTTTTGTATTGTATTATTCGCGATATTTACTTTTTGTTCATTACGTTCATTTGCAATTAATCGTTTAGCCTGCGATATTAACGAGTAAAATAATGATTCAGTATCCAATCTAAAATCCTTTTCATCATTGTCTAAAAATTCTAAGCGCGTCTGTACCTGGTCAAACTCCGAAAAATCGTCCTCAACGTTTTTAAGCCTGATTTCGAGTTGAAAAATATCAATGGGTTCGTCATTGGTTAAATAGTCTTCGAAGCGTTGAAGCCTATCACAAATTACTGATCTTGCGTGTAAAAATTCTTGAGTTTCAATTGGCATAACATCATCATTATTATTTTTCGAGTTATTTTTCTTATTACGAGGCATTTTTATTTATTATTATTTTTTTTTTTATAACTTTCGATAAAATCAACTTAAAAGTTCAATGTTTCGAGACGAGAAAACGAGAATTTATATACGTGAACGAGACCTGAAAAATACGTGAAACGAGGCGTGAGAAATACGTGAAACGAGACCTGAAAATTACGTGAAACGAGGCGTGGTTTAAATTCGAGGCGAAATTATGCGAGAAATAAATGATAACGAGATTACGTGCTTAATTATTACGTGCAATACAAGATTTACGTGCAATACGAGCTTTATTTACGTGCAAAACGAGATTTATTTACGTGCAATGCGAGATTTACCGCAAAAAAATGGATTAAATCAACAAATAAATTATTATGAATCACACCGAGACTATACAACTTTCAATTATGATTGGAATCATGGATAAAATAAGAAAATATAAAGGAACGAGCTCACCATTGACGGCTTCTTCAGTATTCCACAGGTTGCAACAATCAACAAATTCACATCCGACCGAAGTGACCAAAATGATCCTCTGTTGAGGACTTTCGAAGGACCACCCTTTATTATAGGTCAAAGGGAACCCAAACACATTAACGAGAATTAATACTTTAATTGATTAACCATTTATTGCGGTACAAAACGAATTTTTAATTGATTATTAGTCAAACAATAATAACGTGATGTCGTGACATGCTCTCGAATCCGTCTCTTCTTATTGGTCGCGCCGAGCGATCCTATTGGTCGCGCTGAGCGATCCTATTGGTCGCTTGCCGTTCTTCCTGCAGCTGTTCTTGCGCGTTGCCAGATCCTTTTGAGTTGCTAGGTTTATTACGGCGTTGCCATGTTTAAGAATGTTGCTACACTTTTGTTCAATATAACAGTCTGATATAAGAAATTTGATTTGAATGTTCAAATAGATTTGAATGTCCAAACATAACGAAAAATATCTAAATGTATACATACTTAAAATAGAAGACCTCACAAAACATTTGAGATATAAAAATCAGTATAAAAAATAAAACTTAAAAGTAAGAGTCATACAAATAAAACTTTAAAAAAAACTTTAAATAAAACACAACAACTGTTTCTATTCAAGTACCAGAGAAATAATTAAAAATGTATAATTTAAAAGAACAGAACATTGAGGGCGATAAAACGTCTTGTACAAAACTAATATTGAACAAATATAGCAGGGGTAACAAAAACAGATAGAAAAAGAAAAAATAAATTACATACAAGACGATATAAAATCAAAAAGCATCAAGCAGCATCAAAAAAGTCTTCAATAGTATCGTTTTTTTCCATATTTTACGTGTTTTTTAACCCTTTGATTATTCTCTTTGTGTATTAAATAGCTTGCAGGGCGCGTCAACATTGATAATTAAAAGGCTTGTTTTATGATTTTCGGACCCACTTCACTGGGTCACCCAATTACAAAAAAAAAAACTATTGATTCTGGAAAGTTATAGATTTTGTTAACTTACTTCTCACTCTATTTTGTACTGAAGAATCCAGTTTTTTAAATGTCTCATGGTGTATCCCTTAAAGTATTTTTTAAAGACTATTTTAATAAATTCTATAAAATGGTTAGAAAGAGGACCTTCGTCGAAAATATGATCCCCAAAGTAATCAAAAATTGAAGGATTCAGTTGTCTTAGAGCAGAACCAATTAATAAATCCAGCAATTTTTTAATATTTTGGTTGAGAATACTTATGTCACTATTATTTACTCTGAAACTTTTTTCAGCAATTACACAAAGTTCATTCACAAAGTTTGAAGCATCGTACATTGTGGTGTACCAGTAAGTTTTTCTTTTTTATAAAAGAGAATAGGTTTCGCTAGACTTCAGCATATTTTTACATTTCTTACAAGAAATACATTTTTCTAATGATTTACTAACATATAATGCAATATACCTTACTATATCACTACAATATGAAGTCAAGTGCCATGCTGATGAGTTGATGAAATCCAAATCTTCAATTTGCCTACAGATGGTTTTATACTCTTCTGAGTTCAGTAGGTCTTCACCATTTTCATCCTTAGTGATGCTACTTCTACTGCTACCACAATGTAAAATTGAGGTATTGTCTATAGCAACTGCATTACCATTATCTGCACCTTTAATCTCAATGTGCACTAACAGCTTTTTATAGGCACTTTTTAATTGTTTTGCAGTTGGGTTATTATTATTGCCAAATCTACTTCGGAGAGTGGAGAAAAAAAATTCAAGGTTGTCTTGAGACAACTTATAAGTTGAAATATATTTTAATAATGGCGTTTCACTTTTGACATATTCTTGATGTAAACTTGTTAGACTTTCCATGTTTATTAAAAAACCCAGAAAACCAGTTTTTCTACCTGTGTTAAGAATACATTTTCCCCGGTATGTTAAAGTAAATATTAATTGCTTTAACTCTTCAAATTTACTCAAGAATCTATCCTCAGTGCTCAATGAAAATGCCTTTTTATATTCGTATTTACACAATCGACTAGATGAATTAAAAATGTCAAAGCAATCATTGAAAAGTTTTAAGAATATTTCGGTCTGTAAAGAGTCTTTAAAAATATCCCTACATCTTTTTCTTCTATATCTTCCCGTAGAAATCCTAAAGCATCAGCGGTGCTTTTGCTAAATAACTGCCAACTTTACTTTAATTTTTTCCCGAGTCCAATCAATATGACGCTTGGATAATTTGTTGGCAGCTCTTAGGCCTTGCGCATCCTGAACTTTCATCAACTCATCCAGATAACGCCAATCAATAGTATTTCCGGAAACTTTTTTTTTTGTATTCATCAAAACAGTTTCGCACTAACTTCAACATGTGTGATGGGTCAAAAAATATGAATACCTTTTTTTATCGATCTGAAATCTGAAATATCTGCCCCTAAGTGTGTAGCCATTGCTACATTGGATGGGGCACCATCAAATGTCAAGTTGAAAACAACAACTCCACTTTCGTTGATAAATTCCAGAGCCTGATTAACCAGTGCTGCTTTTTCGCATCCATTCAAACCATTTATTAAAAGGTAGCCTATAGGTAGCTTCCATTCTGTGTTTAGGCCGACAAGCATAAATACTAGAGCCTCAGTTGCTTCTGGTACTTGGCCGGAATAATTCATTCTTACTCCACAGTCAACATAACCATGATATTGTTTTCCGTCCCATTCTATTTGTTTTCTTATGGCAACTTCATCCATTACAAGACTGCAAATTATCTTATAATTTGTTTGAAGAACTTTGGTTTCAAGTGCAACCAATGCTTCCTGTGTAAAGCCTGGAGCACCATACCATTTACTTATGGTAAAAGGATGAGGCAAACTTTTGTTGAACTTCGATTGAACATAGTTGTAAGCTTATGGTGAATAAAAATTCAATGACAAAGCAAAGGTTCTCAAATCCGGATCATATTTTTGCCTTGAAGATCCTTTTAGCATACGGTTGAATAATGTTTTCGCATGTGTGGGAACACTTTCCTAAAAAACAATAAATCGATAAGCGGTACTTATTAAGGATTAAAAATAATCAAATTACCTGAAGTATCTCTTGAGCTCTATCAGACAAATATTTGTTGTCCCGTAGATGAGTTAATAGAGAACCTAAATTAGTGACACGATCCCTACTGTTGATGTCACCGACGAAAAATTTTCTGAAATAAAATTTTAAGAATAATAGGACAAAACTTTTGTGACTTTCATTCATAATTTTTTTGCATTTTTAACTCAAATTTTGGTAGCAAGTATAGTTGTTAACATCCAATTTTTTTTTTGAACTTTTTTTTTAGTAGAAATAATTCTCAAGATTTGTAGCGGCCTACTGGTGAATAATTATCTTATGTAATTTTTTTAAATTTTCAAACAAGACTTTAACTGAAAAACACCGTAAAGGGGTAAGCCACTATGCTTTCAATTTTTGGAATTACAGTTGCTATTTATCTGGAAGTAACTCAAGGTGACTTATATTGTCAAAAAATGGATATAAATACTTGCGACCAGAACTCCAGTTGAAAAAAAGCTATGATGAGCATGATCCAGAAATACTTTGTAAACAAATACCAAATAAATAACAAATTAATCACGTCTAACCTAACGAAAAAAGTAAAATAAATACCTTTTTTCTAATGGAGGACTCTCAGGAGAACTTACAGAAGAGACCATTCCTGATGCGGTTATCTTAGAGGATGATGGTGATTTCATCAAAACTTCAGAACTAAAAATTATGGTTATTTGAAAGAGGTGAGTTACTAAGCGCGCGGTGGGCCATATATTCAATACCAACAGAGATCGAAGAAAAAACTGAATATAAAACTTATAGATAAACATGAGTATTACATGCCTAAATTATTTTCCAGTATACAGGGTGGCCCAATAAGTAGTCCTGATACAAAGTTATGTTTTTTTAAATAACTCCTCCTGTATATTATGACATTTCTGGATTCTGCGGAAAATTCTAGAGATATTTCATGTACAATGTCATATACCTATCTTGAACTGTTTCAGCAATATTGACAGTTGAAAATTGACTTTGACAGACTGTAAAACCTGGACGGTTAATTTTACAGCAAAACCGATTCTTGTTTTAGTTATTTATAAACTATCATTTGACACCAACTTTGAATTTATTCCATGATTAAAAATTCCGCTTAAATTATTAATCTCCGGTTAAATACAAAGTTGGTTTCGGATGATAGCTTATGAAAATCTAGGATAAGAATGTAAAATCTGTTTTGCTGTAAAATCAACTGTTTAAGTTTTACAGTCTGTCAAAGATGCAAAAAAGTTAATTTTCAACTGTCAAAATTTCCGAAAAAGTTGAAAATAGGTATATGGCATTGTACATGAAATATGTCTAGAATTTCCCACAGAATCCAGAAATCTCATAATATACAGGGGGTGTCATTCAAAAAAATATAGCTTTGTATCACCAATACTTATTGGGCCACCTTGTATACTGGAAAATAATTTAGGAATGTAGTACTCATGTTTATCTACAAGTTTCGTATGTAGTTTTTTCTTCGATCTGCGTTAGTATAGGAGATATGGAATACCGCGCGCTTAGTAACTCACCCATATTGTGTACTATAAACAACTACTAAATAAATAATAGAAAGGCAAAAAAGGAAAATATGTACCTTTTTTTTGATGGAGGATTGAGTGGAGGATATTCGGAAGAACTAGAAAAGGCCACTTCTGGTGCGATTCTTGCAGATGAAGTTGATGGTCGAGATTCCAACAAACCATTGAAACTGGAATGGAAAACTTACTCTTCTGATACTGTCACAATAGAGCAAGACGATTTCGGAGATGTTGCACTTAGGGTAGAAGATGGAATTTCTCCCCCTGGGTACTCGTCTTCAAAACAATTTTTTCATACCTAAAAATAGTAGCATAAACAACAAAACATGTATAAATTTTTACAAACATCCTTCTAGAATATTAAAACAAAAAATTACCTCTTGGAAACTGCATCGTCTCTCAAATATTTTCTTTGCTCTTCGCCATATTTTTTTAGGAGGAATGCACCTTCATCAAAATGATCTGAACAGATACGAGATCTTGGTGTAACTGTCATTTCAGCTGCTTTCATGCCCAAATGGTTCAACCACTCTTTCTTAATATCCTCATCTTGAGGCCATTTAAAAATACCATGTTTTGATTATTTTAATGCTTATAGCCATAAAGAACAGCAACTGACAATTAATGAAGTACATTCATAAGTTTGCCATTAATTTTAAACTGTGTCAAAGATTTTGGAAGAAAGGAATCATTTGCTGATCAGGATACAAAATGTTCTCTGCTGCCTCCATGAAGGCCGCCTCTAATTATTACTGGATATTATTGAAATTTACTTTTTCTTTGATTTGTTTGAAGTGAAGTCTAGAAAAAATTTAACAAATATATTTTAATGCAAAAAGTCCCTTGCGAGATGCTACACAAATATTCTCTATTGTGTTTTGAAAAGTGATTGTGTTAAATTCAAAAGTCATACTTGTTTATAAAGATAAATTGTTAGGACAAAATTAGTATGCTTAGATGAATAAGAACAAGTAGGTACTCAAGTAATAATATGTAAACAGTTCAACTATACCAAATTTTTACTTAATTTTCAATTTGACTTGCAATTTTATTACTCACGAGGAAGTTCATGAGGCAAATCTTGTAAATATTAAAATCGTTAATTCACAGCATGTTTTGACATTGTTTAAAATGATGTAGTACTTAAATCTAGTTCAAGTATAAATAATTACTTGGTCAAGTGTACAAAAATATAACTTATCCATTTACTTTATCATTTTTATTTTTATTTTTTTCGAGCTTTTTTTATTTAAAAATTTGGTAAATATTGGGTATAAAAGATAGTAGAAATATTAAGTTTTTAATTTCTTACTCAATTTGATTAAAAACTCAGCAATAGAGATACTGCCAATGTGCCAATACTAGCATTTTTGCTTAAAAAACATTACTACGCCACTGTTGACCATTTATAAATGGTAAATATTTACTTACTCATGAATCAAACTGTTCAAATCCCTATTCAGATAATGACCACATACAGCACATTTACCCATTATTAAAATGTTCTTGCTTCTAAATAAATAGGCACAAACACAATAATTCAAACTGAAAACTTTGAAAATTTCACAAAAACACGATAACGGAAACGTATCTCTTAGATGTTACTAGGAGGAGAACTAGAATCAGTTTACTGTTCTTCTACACAAAACAGACCCAGATTGATCTATTCAAACAAAAACAGAGAAAGAGAGGGTGAAATTATTATACTTAAAATAGAACAGGTAGGTAGGTCAAAAGAATATATTCGCTTTTTGAAGGAAAAGAATAGTTATTTACCTAACAAGTGCGGAAAGGGGTACTTTTCACGAACGACGCGGAGCGGAGTTCGGGCAAGCCGTCGAGGGTAGAAAAGACATTTTCCGCAAGAGTTAGGTACAATATTTTTCCTACGGGTGTTTTTGTCCATCTTATTTATCAAAAAAAAATGTTTCCAATACGCAAAGATTTTATAATGATGGTACAAAAGAGCACATAATATAAAATAATGTATAACAAATCATTTATTTGATCCTAAATATCTTCATTTTTAGTAATAAAAAAATCGTGGAAAAGTAACTTTTCAGCACTAGTGCGGCACTTTTCCGCACGATTTTACTTTTACCCTCCAAAAGGGCCACCCAGGGCTCCGCCCCCAAAAAGGGGCCACTGCGGGACTGTGACCCTCAAAAATGGGGCCCCCGCGGGACTGTGCCCCCAAATAGGGGGCCCCCGAACTATAATATGGGTACACTTATCAGCAAAAGTAAAAATCGTGCGGAAAAGTAAAAAAATAGTGCGGAAAAGTAAAATCGTGCGGAAAAGTACAACTTTCAAAACGAAAATCGTGCGGAAAAGTAACTTTTTCGCACGCTCGTAGGAAAAACAATTTCTAGGCCGTTGCCAAACTGTAAAAGGTTTCTTAAGAAGCAGGTAGGTAGTTCCATTTAGTATTTTCACCATCGATTCTTGACAGCCTGGCGGACGATATCGTGACACTGCCCTCCTCTTAAGGTTAATCGTCCCGATCAACTTCACGCCCATGATATTTCGCCAACCTGTCCAGATGTACAACTTTCATCTTACTCCTGGTGTTGCGCTGGACTCGATAAACCAAATCATTGATCCTCTTGAGTACTCTATAGAGTCCTTCCCATGCTGAAGACAATTTCGGTGATACTCCTTTCTTCCTTACTCGGTTATACAACCACACTAAATCACCTTCTTGAAATCCGACCGAATTGGCTTTCAAGTCGTATCTGGGCCGGTATTCTGGTTCTCGAAAACGCTCACCGCTTTTCAGTCGCTCGGCACTTCTAATGTAAATTTACATTATAAGTGCCGTGCGACTAAAAAACGGTGAGCGTTTTCGGGAACGAGAATACCGGCCCTGGTCTTCATTCGGTCACTGGCTAGTTGAATATGCTCCCGAGCAAAATCATGGATACCCAGAAGTCGTGCCCTTACTTCGTCGGCATAATCTCGGATTTCTCTTCGTTCTTCTTCGGGTACTCCAAACAACAGATCGCAAGGTAACCTGAGTTCCCTTCCAAAAACAATTCTAGCCGGACTTTCACCTGTTGAATCGTGAACAGCCGCTCTGTAAGCCATTAAAAATAGAGGCAAATGCTTGTCCCAATCTCGTTGGTTCTTCGCGACCACTTTTGTCAGGTGTTCCTCTATGGTCTTATTGAATCGTTCCACCATGCCATCAGATTGAGGGTGTAAAGGTGTTGTCCTTGTCTTACGAATGCCCATGATCTCACAAACTTTCTTAAAGATAGCAGATTCGAAGTTTCGTCCCTGGTCTGAATGTAACTCTAGTGGCACACCATGACGACTAAAAATTTCGTCCACTAGCACCTGGGCAACAGTGATGGCTTCTTGATTGGGAATAGCGAAAACTTCTGGCCATTTACTGAAGTAATCCATGATAACTAAGATGTATTTGTTACCACGCTCTGACTCTGGGAACGGTCCTGCTACATCTATCGCTATTCTCTCAAATGGAAGACCAACGTTGTACTGTTTCATGGGCCCCCGAGATCTTAGTTTAGGGCCTTTACTGGTAGCACAGATGTCGCATTTTCGGCACCAGCTTTTAACGTCTTCATGGTAGTGAACCCAGTAAAAACGTTCCCGAATTTTGTCCAAAGTCTTGTTAACTCCGAAATGTGCCCCCGAGGTTCCGTCGTGTATTTCTTTTAATACATCTTCCACTCGGTCTTTCGGGATAACCAGTTGGCTCTTAGTGGATTTCCCATCGGCACTTTTACAAACTCTTTTGAGCAAACCATTTTCTACGGCCAGAGAGTTCCACTGGGCCCATAACGCCTTGTGAATCAGGCTTTTGTTTGATACTTCCCCCCATTCTGGTCTACATTCATCATTTTCTTTAAGATGTAGAATTTGCCCGATGTCCTGGTCTACCTCCTGATCTTCTCTCATTTGCTTGGTAGTCCATTTGTCATCGACGATCAGGCCCGTTCTTCTTACAGTTGGACTAGTGTTTTTCTCATGTATATCGATTCTTTGACAATGTTTGCAATCTTCCTTACATGGCCGTCTAGACAGAGCGTCAGCATTTTTATGCAGGTTTCCAGGTCGATGTTTAATTTGGAAATCGTATTGCTGCAATTTCTCAATCCATCTAGCAAGCTGTCCTTCAGGAGTTTTCATTTCTAAAAGCCATTTTAGAGCTGCGTGATCTGTTCGAATTAGAAACTTGCGTCCGTAGAGATACTTATGAAAATGGTCGACTGCTTTTACTATGGCAAGCAACTCTCTTCTGGTGACACAATAATTTCGTTCCGGCTTTGATAATATTCTGCTGTAGTACTCCACGACATGTTCTTGGGAATTTTGGATTTGTGAAAGGACAGCTCCAACACTGGTGCTACTTGCATCTGTGTCCAAAATCAACATGCCTTTGTGATCAGGATAGGACAACACTGGACTCGTACATAATGCTCCTTTCAATTTTCTAAATGCGGAATCGCATTCTTGGGTCCAATTGAATGTTGATTTTTCTTCTGTTAATCGATGAAGTGGAGCAGCTATATTGGCGAATCCTTCCACAAATCTTCGATAATAAGAACATAATCCTAGAAAACTCCTTAGTTCATGTTTGTCGCGGCGTGGTTTTGGCCAGTCCCTGACAGCATCTATTTTTCCTTCCATAACTTGTATGCCCTCTTTAGATACCACGTGACCTAAGAATTCCACTTTCTTTTGAAATAGGAAACACTTATTTGGATTGAGTTTCAAGTTGGCATTCCGGAAGCGGTCAAAAACTTCTTTTAGGTTATTGAGATGTTCTTGGAACGAATTTCCCATAATCATGACATCATCCAAATATACCAGGCAAGTTCTCCATGTAAGGCCTCGCAAAACAAGATGCATCAGTCGCTTAAACGTAGCTGGAGCATTACACAATCCGAAAGGCATTACATTAAACTGGTATAGCCCGCTTCCGGTACTGAAGGTAGTTTTCTCTTTGTCATCGTCATGTATTGCCACTTGCCAGTATCCACTTTTGAGATCCAAGGTGGAAAACCATTTGGAGCCCGATAGAGTTGTTAGTGTATCGTCTATTCTTGGGAGAGGGAAGCTGTCCTTCTTGGTGACGTCATTAAGCTTTCGGTAGTCCACACAAAATCTAAGACTCCCATCTTTCTTCGTAACCAGTACTACTGGCGCGGACCATGGACTATTTGACTCTTCAATGACTTCCTCTTGAAGCATTTTATCAATTTGGTTTTCCACTTCCTGTTGTTTAGCTACTGGCATATGTCGTGGTGGTAGTCTAATTGGGTGTGCCAATCCAGTATCAATTTTGTGTTGAATTAAGCTGGTTCGTCCGGTTTGATTGTCCATCACAAATACGTCTGCTTCTTTCAAAATGAAGTCTGTGGCTTCTTGAAGTCTATCTGTATCGAGATGTTTCCATGATTTCGCCAAAGTCTGCATCAAGGTGTCTGTATCCAATTTGGATTTCACAAAATGTCGCTTATCTGGTAGGTCACAGTTCGATATTTGCTTGACTGGTTCGAGAGCTCCAATGATGTCTCCTTCTTTTATTCTTACTGTTTCGGAAGAAACATTGGCAATTCTTATCATAATGTCTCCATTTGTTCTTACTAGAGTCTTTCCAACAAGAAATCTTTCTGGTTTATCTCCAATGAAATTACGTGTTAGTCCAACGCAGCACCCAGGATTTGTTTCTAATCTTCCGCAAATGATCTTTTTAGTATTTCCAGGAATCCTCACTGGGGTTGTGGCCAAGATCTTAACAGCATCGGATTCTTCTTGTGTTGTTAGGACAATTTCTTCATTACCAAATTTAAGAATGTTCATGGAAGGATCAAAAGAGAAACCATGTTGGCCGATCAAATCCATTCCCAAAATGAAATCATCTTCTATATCGGCGACTAATGTTTTGTGCCTGAAGGTGGTAGATCCAAAAGTAAGCTCAATCATAGCTTCTCCTTGAATTGGTGCAGACTCGCCGGTGACTGTTCGTAGTGACAGGTTTCTAGTGAGCGATTGGATTGCCCGAGACTTGACTAATGTTCTTCTAATTATGGAAACTTCAGCACCCGTATCAAAAGTAATGGTTTTCAATTCTCCATTAATTTGTCCTTCGAATTTTAATCCTCTATAATGACTGCCCAATGATTTTATGTAAACAACTCTAGGGGCTTCGTCATTACTAGCCAGCATCCTCCCTTCCGTACTAGTTAGTTCCTGTTTGTTCTTAGGGCTGGCGTCTCTAGACCTTGAAAAGCGTTGAGAATGATCCCCAGATGGAAAGGACATCCTTAGTCTACAATCCCATTGCATGTGTCCAAGTTTTTGGCACCGGTAGCATTTTACTCGGTTTCTCGGGGTTGGTGTTTGTCTGGAATCGTTCCTCATTTTTCTATCTTCTAGTAACAGTTTCTTTATTCTCTCCATGAAATTACTCATTTTGGCTTCGAAGCTACCATCCTCTTTTGACAATTGTTTTTCCTTTGGGTCCTCAATGGACACTGCTCGTATTCCGGGTCGTGAGGCACCAAATATTGCTTCCAGTTCTAATGCTCGGACAAGGGCTTCGCTACTTTGTCTGAACTTGGACATTTTTAGGTTTTCCTGGATCTTCGAATCTCTGAGACCATCAATAAACGCAGATACTGCCATCCATTCCTGCATGACTTCCCCAGCTGCAGGAAACGGCAAACTCACTAGCCTTTTAACTTCCGATTCGAGTTCTTGTAGACTCTCCCCGGGTTTTTGAACTCTTGATTTAACTTGTGTTCTGAATACTTCTTGTCTGTAATGGTCTCCGAAGCGCAATTCTAAAGTTTGACTAAGATGCTGGTAATTCTGTTGGTAGATTGAAGGAATTGACTGAAGAAGATCTAAGGCTGGTCCTCGTAGCGCCACTATTAGTGCTGTAGCTTTTTCTTGATCGTTCCATCCGTTGGTATTTGCAGCAGCTTCAAATTGTCGAATATACATGGTCCAGGACGTAGAACCGTCGAAAGTTGGTGGTTTTATCTTCATACTGGAGAATGCTCCAACACTAGCTGGATTTATGGACTGTATTTCTAATCTACGCATCTTATCCTCGAGTGCTTGAACTTGGTCCTCAACTTCTTGTCTTAATTGCTGAACATCGGCTTTGACCTCAGCTTTTACTCCCTGAACGTCGTGTTTAACTTCTCTTACATCGTCTTTAACTTCTCTTACATCGTCTTTAACTTCTTGAACGTCGATTTTGACTTCAGTTTTTACTTCCTGGACGTCATGTTTAACTTCTTGCACATCGTCTTTAACATTTTCAATCTTCTGGTCTAGGTTAGCGACAGTTCCTTGTATGGTTTGGAATATCTTCTGCAGTTTTGCAAGGTCTTCTTGCCGTTCTTGTTGTCGCCTGGCGTCTTCTTGTTGTCGTCTAGCTTCTTCTTCTTGTTTTTCTTTTTGTCGCCTGAGTTCTTCGTCTTGTTTTTCTTGTTGTCTTCTAACCTCTTCTTGTTGTCGTCTGGTCTCTTGAAGTTCCAACATTTTGCGCAGGAGTTCTTCAACTTTTTGTTCGTCCATTTTGGCTTGTTGTCTTGTGATAGGCATATACAGAATGTTCTAGAATTTCCCTCGAACTTTCTTCAAATATCTTTTCTGGTCTTTGATCGAAGTTCCAAACACGCCGGTGAAGTCACAAATTGGATAACTTGCTTTATTCTAGAATAGAATGTTCTGGAATTTTCTTGAAACTTCTTTTCTAGATGTTGATTGATACAGCAAACACGTCGGTGAAGTCACAATTTCCCTTGGTTTCCAAATAGAATGTTCTAGAATTTTCCCGAAACTCCTCGAAAAACCTCTTCTGAATGACGATTGATGTTCCGAATACGTCGGCGAAGTCACAAATTCGATATCTCCCTTAGTTTCCAAATAGAATTTTCTAGAACTCACTCGAAGATTCACTATCAAAGTCTAAATCGGGTATAGAGTCACTTCTGGGGTAATTCACACGATCGGTTGAGTCTTTTTTTGTGATTGTCACTATTTGCACTGCACTAACTGTCCCAGTGTTCACTTAGTGTTCAGTTTTTATACTACACTAGTGTCCCCGCACTTCTCCTATTGGATTTCACTCTGCAGTCCTTTATATCCGACTTCTGGCACCAGTGTCACGGCTTTGGGTGGCCTGACAGAAATCTTGGGTTCGTTTCGTTTATTCCAAAAATCAAAGTCCAATTAACACAGCAGTAATTTATTCCACTTAACAATACACTCCGACACTAATTACTTTAATAACTAACACAACAACTAAACTCTTACAACTCGCAATAATAATCAATATTTAAATCGTATCACAGTCAAACTTTAACTTAACTTGCAAGCTAAAACCCGTCCTTATATATATCCCTAAATCTATTCCTGTAAAATCTAGAATACACACGATAATCTAATTTTCCAGATAAAAGTAGAATAATTCGCTAGATTCTAGTATTTTCACCATCGATTCTTGACAGCCTGGCGGACGATATCGTGACAATATTTTTGATTTTATTATACGCAGAAAATTTGGAACAAAAGATACTTAGCTGAATGATATTCATTATTATAAAAACAGAAAAAAAATCGGCAACTGGGCCTTTTTTTCTTTTTCTACTACTTGCGTGGAAATTTACGGTCTTTGTTGTTTATTCGATGAAACACCCTTCTCACCCCGTTGCCTCATTATGGAACCAAACAAATATGCATGTTGATCCCTCTAGCAGTTTAAAGCTCGATGAGTTGAACAAATTTTTGTTAAAAAAAAAATATATATACAAATTAATATCAAAGTTTATGCAGGACTTTTGAACAACCCTTTATCTAAACAATGCACATGCGAAAGAATCTAGATGCATTAATTTTTTAATTTTTTTTTTTTTTGAAAAATGTCAACCTTTACATTTTAATACTCTCTCATATAAATTTAATTTCTTGTAGGTGTGGGTTGGAGTGGCCCACCAAGCTTCATGTCAAGCGGCCCATCATCGCCAGGCCTATCGGATACCAACTCTAAGGAGAGCAGCGAAATGTCCTCTAGCATCATGAGTGCCGACGGGTATTTAAAACATGGCCATTAAAGCATATTTCCCAAGCACGCTTGTTGATACTTATTTAATTATATTTTTAATTTAGATTAGGCATGGAGACAATGTTTTGTCTCTTTAGAAACGGGGTTGGGCGAATTCGGCTTAACATTTTTTTCTACTAAACTTCACCAGCAGAGGTATAAAATAAACTGATAATATTTCGCCCATCCCATTAATGGCTTTAGGATTCTTGGTTTGCCTTCCTTTTTTTAACTGTGGCTGGTTTCCTGGTGACTAGTTTCAACCAACTTTCTTGTATGTGTACATAAATATTCTTTAACCTATGTTACAAATATTATTATTAAGTGAAATTTAAATAAATCTTTGATAATCAAATGGTATTTTTACAAGATTGTTGAAATCTAGTCTTTGCATCCTAGCACTGTAGATTTTTAATCTTTTTGGGAGTCTGAACAGAAAATTTAGCACAGGTAAATTCAATTCAAACGTTTAAAAATTTTAGTTTTAATTTTATGTTTTTTTGTAGTAGCATTTCCATACAATATATCAAAGTTCAAATGTTCATCTTTTGCCTGTTAATATTATTGCTGCTGCTTTTATCAATCAATACTAATTTGGTTCACTCTTGACTGCATGACTGGAAAAAATCATTTTAAAGCAGTTTTGTCCTGTTTTTTTTTGTATTCTAGTGTACATATCATCATTATAATTCAAAACTTTACTCTGAATCAAGTGACTGGTGTAATGCATTAAATTTTGACTTTGACCTGTGAGTTTAATATTAGAAGTGTTCGAGAAGTTAGTCACAATTTCTTTGCATTAATTAGGAAGGCACACGATCTGTACCAAAACAATTTTTACTTTTTGAACTAAACCTTTATAGTATTTGCCATAGAGATTATATTGAAAAATATTATAAAGTGCCTCAACTCGACGTATTTGTTAACAATATGCATCGATCATAAAATCTAATTATCCATCCAAAATCTTGAGAGAAAGGATAAAATCCCTACTTTTGTTAGGTTTTCTGATATTCACCATCCTTCCATTCCATATCGATTGTTTTGGTGCGGATGACATGCATCCTTAATAGGGGACTTGCACATTTTTTTTTTTTAATTCAAAAATGTGTTCTAAGTACTTCACTAAAGACATAGTCATGCCAAATATCAGGCATAAAGAATCAGCCGTTAATTTTTTTATAAATATTTCAAGTTACGCTCGAAACATGGCCATTTGAAACGACCGATCAGTGTGACGTCACTCGGCAACAAAATTCCGATCACAGTGACGAGCACTTCGAACTTCAAGCAGGTAGATTAAGATTATGGTTATGTTTGCAGTTTTTGATAGATTTGACATTGGCGATACCAGCAACACATGACGTGGCAGCAGCACAGTTTATACCGTACCGATACAGTTGTTCAACTCCGTTGACAAACCATAGATTTTTTTGAAGCCAAATTCTATGTCCTTATATTTCGCGCTTGCGCATTATTGATCGGAAACAACGAATCCTGGGGGCCAATTTTTGACAATATACGTTAAATTGCGTATTCGAAGATTTGCGAACAAAAATAAACGTATACGTATCTATTAACCCATTTTTGACCGGTATGCGTAAATGGATAAACGTAGATATTGCGAATTCGTAAACATACTCATAATTGATTTGGCAACGTGGGAAATTTTAGAATGTTTGACAAATTTTTGACGTGTTTTTGCCTTTTTGAATTAAATGTGACGAATTGTGGGTGTTTACGATAGTGCTAAATTGTGGAAGGAAGCCAGTGACAAAAATTAAAAGAAAAGGGATTCGCATCCCGCCTGTGAAAAGCAAAAGAAACTTGTGAAGTATGTGAAAAGCAAGCTACAGCTAATCTGGTTGATAGCTACCGCTTGCGAAAAATTTCAACGCGTAATCAAGACCCACCGCATTAAACTAACTGTATAACATGTAGAGATCCGTGGTTATTAGCATTATGTACATCAAGAAGCCTATTAATTCTCTATATGGTAAACATTCACTTTTATTTTCGTGTTTATCAAAACTCAAATTCAATTTTACTTGTATTGGAATACTGGTTGGTTTACAATTTTGCATATTGAATTTTGATATAACTTTTTGAATCAAATCTTTTTGACTCAAAAACAACATATTATCAAATTTCTCAATTTTCAAACCTAAAAACGTTAAGCTAAAAGTGTCCTGATATTTAGGTGAAAGGTCACGCATTTCAAAAATTGACATCATTTTCTTTTTAAAATTGTCTAACTTGTCCTGACATTTGCAGAATAAAATTAAATCATCTACGTGAACAATCAGATAAATATTATTATCATAATACAAATAAGGATCACATTTAGATCTTTTAAAGTTAAAATCAATTAACTGCATGTGAAGTTTTTGATACCAACACTTAGGAGCTTCCCTCAGTCCATATAATGACTTTTTAAGTTTACATACATACTCACTGGCTAAATGGTTTGTCTTTAAACCTTCAGGTATTTCCATATACACTGGTTCTGGTAAATCCCCATTCAGAAATGCACATTTAAAGTCTAACTGATTAATACACAAGTCATTTTCTACACTCAGGGATAAAAGTACACGAATAGACATCATTCTTGCCACAGGGGAGTAGACTTCAAAATCATTACGCTGTCCTTGTTGATAGCCTCTAGCTACTAATCGAGCCTTTTTAATCACTTTTCCATCACTCGCGATTTTTTGTTTAAATACCCATCTAGAGTCTATCACTTTCACATTCATAGGTCTTTCTATCAGTTCCCAAGTTTCGTTTTTGTCTATTGCACTCAACTCACAATTTATAGCTTCTTTCCATCCTTTTGACATAGCTTCATTGAAGTTCTGTGGAGAATCGAAGTTTTCTAAAAACAATGCTGCCATCATTCCTTCATCATCATCAGAATAATTTATTTCATAATCAGTTAATCGTAAAGGTATTTGTCTGCTTCTTCTTGGTCTATCATTTTCAATCTGGACATTCTCATCTACTTTGTCGTCAGATTCTTCATTATGACTACTTTCAGGGTCATTTTCTTTATAATCAATTCCAGTTGTAGTTTTCTCTTTTTCCTTAGAAACTCCACACATTTTTGTCTCATCAAAAACAACATTCCTGGTAACTACTGCCTTTTCCTCTGCTGCATTCCAAAGACGATACCCATTGTTTGTATACCCAATAAGGTACATCTTCTGACTTGTCTTGTCAAATTTATTTTTCCGATTTTCAGCAGGAATATGCACATATGACATACAACCAAATATTTTGATTTTGGACAAGTCTGGGTTTTGTCCAAACCAAATTTCTGCTGGTACCTTTTTCTCAGGTAATGTTGAAGTAGGCGTTCTATTAGTTAGAAAAGCTGCTGTAGATACAGATTCCTTCCAAAAAACTTTCTTCATGTTTGCCTGAAAAATCAAACACCTAGCTTTATCCAAAATGGTACGATTATATCTTTCCGCAACCCCATTTTGTTCTGGTGTTCTTGGTATGGTGTATTCAATTCGTATTCCCTTTTGTTTGCAAAAGTTTCTCATTTCATGAGAAATGTACTCTCCACCGTTATCGCACCTTAACCTTTCTGGAAGCATCTGAAACTGATTTCGCATCATGGCGACGTATTCCTTAAATTTCTGAAATGTTTCACTCTTATTTTTCATGAAATATACCATTCCAAAATGTGAATAGTGATCAATGAAAGAAATGAAATATTTCTTACCATTATGTGAACTTGGATTGAGTGGACCACAAACATCACTTGAGACGCATTGCAAAATATGTTTGGCCTTTCTATCATCTGGTAACTTCTTGAAAGGTTTCCTTGTTTGTTTACCTTCCAAACAAATATCACAAACTTCACTTGATGGATATTTTGAGGAGTGCCCCATTCTCTTGTGCCATAAATCTTTCTCATTCATATTTACCAAATTTGCTTCATCAGAAAATTCCTGGTTTACATTTAGGTTTAACACATACAAATTTCCCTCTAAGTTGCCCTTTATAATAATATTTCCATCATTTTTGCATACCGAGACTTCTTTGTTATGAAATACTATTTTCAATCCTTTGGATTCCATCTTTTTGACTGACAACAAATTGTGTGTCAGATTCTGACATAAAAACACATTTTCTAATTTAATTTTCTGTCCATAATCTGAAATCAAGTACAATGTGCCCTCATAAATTGCCTTCACATATTCCCCAGCTTTTGCAACTTTTATGGAGTGATCAACCTGCTTTTTGTTCAATAAAAATTGTCCCAATTGTTCTGAAATTAAATGGTTAGTAGAGCCTGAGTCGACAACAAATTTCAAAGGGTTGTGATTTAACTTCAATTTTTCATCAGAAAGACAACCAATGAAGCTTACCTCATTATCTTCTTCGGCAATGTTCACCTTTCGGGTTTCCCTTTTATTTTTAAAACAGTCGGCCTTTTTGTGACCAATTTTTCCACACAAATAGCACTTAAATTGAAATTTCTTTTTGAAAGTTTTCTTCTGATTTCCATAAAAAGCTGACGGACTTTCTTCGGTTGCTGAATTACTTGTCTTATGTCTCTGTTCTTCAGCTAGCAATTGACTTTTAACAAAATCGAGTGTAACAATTGAGTTTTGTTGTGAAAATAAAATGTCAATAGCTGTCACTACACTCTGGTATTGTGGATCAGATATAGAAGCTAATAATTGACTAATGACTTCAATATCATCAATCTTGCCTCCAACATTTTTCAATTCAGTGATGGTTCTCTCAAAATCTATTATATATTCACTCAAAGAGTCACTTGCCTGGTACTTCATATTTCTCAGCTTCCGTTGTAGCTGCACATTTGAAGCTACTCCACTCTTCGCATATGTGTTACTCAATGTGTCCATTATATCTTTTGCAGTCGTTTTATTTCGAACCATTTCAATGATATTGTCGCTTATGCCTTGAACAATTATATTTCTCGCTTTTATATCATTCTTTTTCCATGTTGCTAAGCCATTTGAATCTGTTGTTGGCGGTGCCACTTGGTTTAGAACTTCAAGAACTTCATTTTGCTCCAGGAGAAGCTTGATTCTAAACTCCCAGTTCCCAAATCCACTGCCATCAAATGCTTTAATGCTAGCTGTCATGGTATTTCCCGACATTTTCACGTTTTTCTGCGTAAATTTTCCACTGGCACTTTGACCTTCACTTTCCTTTAAATCTTTCCTGTGTTTCCTGAATTCCCGACGTTACACGGCTCTGGGACCCGTAACCTGTAGAGATCCGTGGTTTTGATGGGCTTTAATTCAGAGGCACTATTCGATTTTAAAGAGTTTTAATTGGAAATTATATCGCTGGCAAAATTAATATCGTGACAACATGACACATACATGACAATATTATAAACTGGTTGGGGAACAAAATGCGTTCATAGATACCATTCTTCTTTAGATCTACATGAACAATTAATGTTCTATCATAACAAATGAATATAAGAATTGCATTTATCAACATAACAAACATTGCAAAACAACCTAAATAACATTCATTTCCTACTTTAGTCAAGACATCTGAATCTGTTGGTCGTTGTGCCAGACGTGTATGAGGTTCTAAACATTCAACCAAATATCTAACAAGCTCTTTCGACAATCAGAAAATAATAAACAGGATCTTTATTTGTAATTTGTACTGTAATTTGTACTGCTTCAAGCAGATCTCAGCAGCAGATCAGCGTTCACCTGTCTCATATAAGCTCATAAATAGCAGATCTTCCTAATTTTTCGAGCAGGTAGAACAAGCAACACCCTTTAATAAACTGTCTTTGGTTCGGTTTCTCAATAGCAAGTCACCCCCGGGTTAAGCATAACTCCCGGGTGAACATTGCAACTGAACACGTTTAACCTGGAGTTAAAACCAACCCGGAGGTGACTCGCTATTGAGAAACAGGCCCTTTGGTTTAGCTCTACGAATGGATTACGGCGGTTATGTCGATGGTTGCGTCGATTTCGTGTCTCTGCGTTTTCCAAATAACGAATTGCCAGCACATTCATCAAGTTTTCCATATTATAGTAGAAACACTTTGTAATCAAGAATACGAGACGATAGAGCACATTCTCTGTGACTGCACTGCTCTTTCGCCAATACTCAGAGCCAGTGTACAATTTGTGAACCTGAGTACAATTATTTATTTTTGTGTACAATTACTTCCTATTTACTACAATTGGTTATTTTGTTTTCACAACCCTTATTTTTTTTTTGACGCCTATGTCGTCTGTCAATTATGTCCAATTTTTCTGACTTTGAGAGATACATATGATTTTGTTAGCATGTTGTTTTTTTGCAATTAAAAAATGATACCTTTCATAAAAGGAATCCAAAAACATCCAGACTTTTATTTCACAAATTAATTAAAAAAGTCGAGTAACAATTAAAAAGAAAGATTACCAGCCGATTTCCACCCATTATTTTTGGTCCTTCGAGCCGGATGATTCAAGACAAGAAAAAACAGGTATCCATGCTCCATTCCTAATTAATATCCTAGTATTTATTTCTATTATTATTTATTTTCTATTTTAACTATTTTCAAGTGTCTATTTTTCTATTTCCAGTTTTCTATTATTAAAGGTTGGTCTAGTGATTTCTGTTTCTGCTTTCAATTGAATTGCCCGGTGTGTTGATTTCTGCATTTGGTTGTTAATTGAAAAACAATAAAATGAGTGATAACGAAGGGGATCGGGTACCAGAAAATAGGGATTCTCTCAAAAAACTTATCAGAAATAGAGGGTCACTCAAACAAAAGGTTTCTTATTTAGAGAAATATATTGATAACATTAAGACGAGCATTCCTGATAATAAACCTTCTATTTATGATGTAGAGTTGAGGCATAAAGATAGTTCGAACCTATTACAACATTTTGAGAACATTCAAGACAGTATTGAAAGTTTATGCGACGAAAATGAGCTCCCCTTGCACTATCAGGAAAGGGAGGAATTCCAAGAACGATTTTATAAGTGCCAAGATTTTTTGAATCAGTATCTTTATCACAATACACCTTAACCTACTTTCATTCCTGTTGTCAATGTTAATCAGCCTCCTAGTACAAGCCCAGTGGTGTCGAATGATTTCTTGCAGAATGTGTTGCTGCCTTAGACGTTGCTGCCAAAAATTAAGCTACCTACATTTTCAGGCAACTTTGACCAGTGGCTCAATTTTAAGCTGAACTTCACAAATATTATAAGCAATAATGTCAGTTTGAGTGAAATTCAAAAATTTCAATTTTTAAAAGCTTCATTGGAGGGTTATGCCGCTAGATTTTTAGAGGACCTTGAAAGTGTAGATAAACCTTACGAGCAAGCATGGACTATATTATGTGAAAAATTTGATAAGCAACAATTTTTACTGGATACTCATTTCCAAAAACTATTAAATATTCAGCAGGTGGGCAAGGAGAATTTTAAGCAATTTAGTCATATTTTGGATGAAATCACACAGCATTTGGTCGCTATTAGAGGTATGAAACTTAGTGCGGGAACACTTTTTGATTCCCTTGTGATTTATCTTTTATCCAACAAGCTTGATAAATCCAGTTTGCGAGAGTGGAAAGAACATGAATATGAGGAAGATGTTCCAAGCTTGGATGAATTTTTGGAATTTTTAAAAAACAAAGTTGATCTCTTACAGTCTCTAGAACAATCAAGCTCATCACATTCAAGAAATAAACCTAAAAATAATTATCCAAGTCATTATAATTCTCATGTAAACCACTTTTCCCTCAATAGTCCAGGTACCTATGCCATTAAATGCAATTTTTGTCAAGAAAACCATTCAATATACAAGTGCTCACAATTTTTAGGTTTATCTATTAATGACCGATTATCCAATGTTAGGAGACTTAATTTGTGTGAAAATTGTTTGCGCACTGGACATGCCTCTGATAGATGCTTTTTGCCTCCATGTAAACTATGTAAATCAAATAACAAAACTTTAAAGCATAATACTCTATTACATTTTTTGCCAAAAGAGAACAATATTTCCAAAGAATTGCAACCAAATTTAAATATGATGATTTGACCAAGCTATAGTTCACAGTCCCAAGTGTTGTTGTCTACAATTAAGTGTCAAGTATTAAATGCACAAGACAATTTTGTATCATGTAGGGCATTGCTCGATTGCGGTGCTCAATCCAATTTAATCTCAGAAAAATTAGTTAAAAGACTAAACCTTCCATGTATTCCAACCAATTTATCCATTATTGGAATCACTCAAGCTATTTCTCAGCTCAAAGAAAAATGCAATTTAACCATTCTATCTAATTATTCTGATTATCAACAATCAATTACATGTTTTGTAGCTCCAATCATCACAACTAATATTCCAATATTCAATTTGGATGCTAATAAATTGTCAATTCCCAATGTTCCATTAGCTGATCCAGAATTTTTTAAGTCAAGAGAGGTCGATTTATTGATTGGTGCCAGTTTATTTTGGGATTTGCTACGAGCAGGAAGTATAAAGTTGGGAGACAATTTACCCACTTTACAAAATACTATTTTTGGTTATGTTGTTATAGGAAGTTATCCTTTCGAGTTCAATAACAGTTCAGTCTGCAATTTTTCCAAAATTTTCATTCAAGAAGATGAACAATTAAAAAAGTTTTGGGAGCTCGAAGAAGTTAAGGTTGATAAACCAATGTCTAAGGATAATGTTGAGTGTGAAATTCAATTTGAAAAAGACACCTGTAGAAATAATCAAGGTCAATTTGTAGTAAAGTTTCCACTAAAGTTTAGCCCAAGTCTGCTAGGTAGGTCTAGGGAAATAGCCACAAGACGATTTTTAGCTTTAGAAAGAAAGTTTGAAAATTTGGGGGAATTTAAAAATCTTTATTTCAATTTTATTTGCGAATATGAGTCATTAGGCCATATGTCCAAGTTGTCGAACAAGACTGTCAGTGAATTTTCCTATTTTTTACCTCACCATGTGGTTATTAAAAATGATAGCCTCACTACAAGATTGAGAACTGTCTTCGATGCTAGCTGCAAAACATCTACAGGATGGTCCCTTAATGACATTCAATACATAGGTCCAAAGGTTCAAAATGACATACTAGATATTCTGTTGCGTTTCAGAACTTATACGTATGTTGTTTCGGCTGACATTTCCAAAATGTATCGGTGCATTCTTATGCATGAAGATCATAGATCCCTTCAACAGATTTTATGGCGAGAACAGTCCTCAGATGAATTTGCAGTTTATCAATTAAATACAGTTTCATATGGTTCAAGTTCAGCTCCATATTTAGCTATCAAATGTTTGAAAAAATTAGCTATTGAGAATATGGATCAATTTCCAGAAGCAAGCCATACTATTTTGAATGACTTTTACGTTGATGACCTATTGACAGGGTCAAACAATTTATCAGAATTAAAAGTTAAATGTCAACAAATATTTTCTATTTGCAAATCAGCTCATTTCATTTTAAGAAAATGGATTTCTAATAATCCTGCTATAATATCCGATTTTAGTCAAACAACTATTTGAAATTTTATTTTAGATTTTGGTAAGAATGAAACTTGTAAAACTTTAGGTATTCAATGGCTTCCTAGTCCTGATTGTTTAAAATATAATATTAAAAATTTTTCTGTTGACAATACTTCAATTACAAAAAGATCCATATTGTCTATGATAGCACAAATATATGATCCCCTAGGGCTTTTGAGTCCAATCATAATTATTTCTAAAATCATTATTCAACGTTTGTGGTCTCTAAAAATTGCTTGGGATGATTGCATACCATGTGAACTAGAAAAATCATTTTTACAATTTCAAAATAGCCTTTCAAGTATTGCCAGTTTTAATATTCCAAGAAATACCATCCCTTCCAATTTTACATTAATTGAAATTCATTGTTTCTGTGATGCTTCCAAGGATGCATATGCTGCTTCAGTCTATTTACGGAGCAAGAACAATAATGATCAATTTGAAAGTCATCTTCTTTGTGCAAAAAGTAAAGTTTCTCCATTGAAGGAAATAACGATTCCTAAATTGGAATTATGTGCATGTTTGCTTGGTGCACAACTAATCAATGTAGTCAAAAATGCAATTTCTCTTTCTAATAATATTTCTATATTTATGTGGTCAGACTCCCAAGTTGCACTCTGTTGGATTAGAACAGATCCAAGCTTATTACAAATGTTCGTTTCCAATAGAGTTGCTAAAATACAATCGTTGATTGATGTCAGTAGGTGGCAATATGTAAATACTAAACACAACCCAGCAGACTTGGCTTCTAAAGGGCTAAGCCCAGACAAATTGGTGAGCTCAAAGATTTGGTGGACAGGTCCAGATTTTTTAATGTGCCCTAATTCTGAGTGGCCTGTTGTGAATTTCAATATACCTAAGGATGAGCTGCCAGAAATTAAAAGGAAAATAACAATCCTAACGACAACAACATAAAAAACAAGAAAAACAATGCTTTGAAAACAGGTTGCTTGACAATTGAAGAGCTGGATAATGTAAACATAATTTTAGTGAAATTAGCCCAGTCAGAATCTTTCAGTATGGAATTGAAGGCATTAGCCAAGAATAATACTTTAGGCCAAAACCACAGACTTTCCTCCTTATCCCTATTTCTTGATAAAGATGGAATTTTACGTGTAGGTGGACGCTTAAAAAATACATATTTACCTTATAACTTCAAACATCCTATTTTGCTTAATTCTGTTCATCCACTTACTAAGTTAATTTTCGAACATAAACATAAATATTTGCTCCATCCTGGTCCGCAATTACTACTTGCATCTATTAGACAATTTTATTGGCCTATTGGTGGTCGCAATTTGGCAAAGAAAACAGTAAAGGCTTGTATAACTTGTTTCAAATTTAACCCTAAACCTGCACTATATCCAATGGGAGGATTACCAGATACACGTATTACAACTAGTTTTCCATTCCAAACCACTGGGATTGACTATGCAGGTCCTTTTTTCATTTTAAATAAACCAGGAAGAGGTGCTAAACTAATTAAATGTTATTTATCTGTATTTGTCTGTTTTTGTACGAAGGCTGTACATATGGAAATTGTTAGTAATTTGACAAGTGAAGCATTTTTAGCTTGCCTTAAAAGATTTATCTCACGTAGAGGTTTGCCATCTACAATTTATTCAGATAATGGAAGTACCTTTAGAGGAGCGAATAATGAGTTAAAGGATCTTGGTGCTTTCTTACAAAAAAATCAAAATGAATTTATTAATTATACATGTAATGATAGGATAAAATGGGTATTCATTCCTCCATACACACCTAATTTTGGCGGGTTATGGGAGTCAGCTGTCAAGAGCGCAAAACACCACTTAAAAAGGGCTCTCATAAATAGAAACGTCACATTTGAAGAGTTCAATACCCTGGTGATTCAAGTGGAAGGGATACTGAATTCTAGACCACTTTTTTCAATGTCAGATAATCCAAATGACCTTCTTCCAATCACCCCATCCCATTTCCTGATTGGTCGTACTATTAATTATCCTCCTGAACCCAACCTGTTGAACGAGAAATCCAGTGTCATGACCAGGTTCAAACACGTCCAGAAGCTGTTTCAGCAATTTTGGAAACAGTTTCCAACGCAATATATTTCCCAACTTCATGTCCAGTATAAATGGAAAGAAGCTCCTACAAATATCAAAGAGGGTAATTTGGTCCTCATCAAAAATGATGCCAAACCTCCATTCAAGTGGCCTTTGGGACGAATTATCGCTCTACATGCAGGAAAAGATGGAATCAAGAGGATCGCCGAGATTCAAACTGCAACTGGTAGAACTACCCGATCTGTACGCCATCTTTGCCCACTACCGCTTCAAGAAGAAGTCAACAATGGTTGATTATTTGATACATATACGCATCAATTATTTTTGTTTAATTTAATTTAATTTAATTTATTTGCAAGTTTATTTATTTATTTATTTGTTTTTTGAAGATATTCTTCAAAGGTGGGAGTATCGTCTGTCAATTATGTCCAATTTTTCTGACTTTGAGAGATACATATGATTTTGTTAGCATGTTGTTTTTTTGCAATTAAAAAATGATACCTTTGATAAAAGGAATCCAAAAACATCCAGACTTTTATTTCACAAATTAATTAAAAAAGTCGAGTAACAATTAAAAAGAAAGATTACCAGCCGATTTCCACCCAGCCAGTTTAGGCCAATCGTACCAATCACTAGAAGAGATCTGAGGCACCGCCTTCGACGACGTCATCGCCTACGTAGAATCGCTAGGCTGAGTGACCAGCTAATGATGACCTCTCCTCTTGTGGAGGCGCACAATGGGCATAATTGTGGCCTAAGTGCTGTAGCATACCTTATATATCACCCTCCCAGATATAGAAATAGTAGATACACAATAATCCAATAATAAAATCACTATCAAACAAATTGACAAACAAAAACAACCTAACATCCCCACTTGACACAAGAAAAACGAATACGCAAACCGAATAAGGCGACTAGAATACCGCTCGCAGAAAAGCGAATGAAAATATGCGCATACGAAACTTTGCGAACGGCCAAAAATCAGAACTTGTAGCTGTTCGCAGATTTAGGAACAATCTACATTACGTTTCTATATTTGCGAACGGTCAAAAATTGACCACCTGGGCCGTGGACAGAGTCGGACTAGGATTTTTTGTGGATTAACATTGAGAATATAACGGGATCATATAATAATAAACAAAGATTATGTGAATGTATAGAGTAAACCTAATATGAAATATGTAAATATAAATACTTAAAGTCGTTCATCGTTCGGGAAACTAAAATATCCTAAGCCTGGGCTAGTTCTAGTGTTGTTTTCACAGACAGAACAGGAAGCAACCATGATAATACACAATATACAGGGTGTCCCACGGTGGATGGCGTATTAGACGTTTACGGAGAACTAAAAAGCGTATCATTTTGAAAATTTGGCTACCGGGATAAACGACCATGATCTACACTTTAAAAATATTTTTCACCATGCGGTGTTGTGGCAACATCGCTATTTTAAATGGAACAACCTATATGTGATTACATATTTGGATTCTACATAAAACTATAAAGCCGAAATTTTTGGGTCCACTCTGTAGCAACCAAACTCCACCTTCCCCTTCTACAATACCTTTAAACCATGCACAAACGATCTATACCCGCGTTCAATGCAAATTCATTCACTGTCGATCAATCGAACTCGAATGCCGATGCCTGACCTTCGCATATACTACCAAAATGTCAGGGGACTTCGTACGAAAGCTAAGACTCTTTACAATTATTCAGTATTAACGTGTAATTTCGACGTTATCGCTATATCCGAAACATGGCTAAATGATAGCATATTTGACTCTGAACTTTTCTCGCAGGATTATTCAGTATAACGCTGCGACAGAAGTTATAATGAGCTAAGTGTGAAAAGCGGTGGAGGGGTTATGCTTGCCGTTAAGCAAACTTTTGCCGTCTCAGACTTAAATTTAGTACTTCCACTATCGTTTCGCAGTATGGTGGAGATTGTGGGGGTAAAAATTGTATCTGATTCATCCAGTATTTTTGTTATTCTTATTTATATTCCACCTAACCTTGCACTTGATATATATGAATTTATCTTTGAGTATATAAGCTCACTAACGTACTTGTATCACTCGAAAACAGTATTTCTTGGAGATTTTAACCTGCCGGAGTATAGTTCATATTTAGAAGGGTCAACAATGTCTCTCAGATCATTAATTTTTTAGAGTTTTTTGACTGGAAACAGTTAAACATGATAAAAAATCTTCAAGGAGGACTATTGGACTTGGTCATAACTTCGAGGTTTGATTCTTGTACAGTACAAAGGTGCCATGATTTTTTGCTTATTGAAGACATCTATCATCCATCTCTTCTCATAAAATTCGAAATGTCTGCTGACAAAAAATTTAATAACTCCAAAGTTGAAAATGTCTTTTACAATTTCAAACGAACTGATCTCAGGGCTTTATATGCTAGCTTTTTGGACATCAATTGGGATATTCTTAAATCAGTTGGAAATATTAATACTGCTCTTGAAAATATATCGCTGTCTTGATGATCATGTTCCTCAAACCTCCAAAAGGCGTAGAAACTATTCACCGTGGTTCTCTCCGTAAATAATAAAATTAATAAAACAAAAACATGGTGCCTGGAAAAAGTATAAACGCTTCAGGAGTCAGCGGGATTTGGATTCTTTTCGAGAAATGCGGTCCCAGTTGAAAAAAGACATTGATCTTTCTTACAATAACTACTGCTCAGATCTTGAAGTAAATATTGGCTTAAATCCAACCCATTTCTGGAAGTTCATTCAGAGCTCACAAAAAAATAATTCTCTACCAAACAACTTCACAGATCAAACGGGCTCACTTCACTTTTGTCAGACCCACAAAAAATTACTGAAGCGTTTGCGCAATTTTTTCAGAGCTCTTACACAACCCCGACCATTCAGCCCTTAAAGCAGATAGATCCAAAAACCACACTAACAGATACCATTAATATTGACTGCATAACAGAAGAGCAAGTTCTAAGGGCTTTGAAAGGCATTAAGCCCAAGGCAACTGTGGGGCCTGATATAAGATTCCTGCGTTTCTTATATCTGATTGTGCCGATGTCTTTGTTGAACCCCTTACGATATTATTTAATCTTTCTTTGAAATACGAAGAATTTCCCTACTTGTGGAAACAATCCAAGATCATACCAGTTCATAAAAAGAACGACAAAAGTCTCATTGAAAACTATCGTCCGATCACAATTATTAACAACTTCTCAAAATGTTTTGAGCGCGTTCTTCATACTGCCCTTTACTTCCCTATGAGAGATCTCATAGATACTCATCAGCATGGCTTTATGCGAGGCAGATCCACTACTTCTAACCTCATTACAACTACTGAATATATTTCTGATGCAATTAACTCAAGCTCACAGGTTGACGTTATCTATACAGATTTCTCTAAAGCCCGAAGGACCATGGCATTCTCGTTGAAAATCTACATAATCATTATGGTTTCTCTTCGCGCCTTATTAATATATGTAAATCTTACCTCGCAGGTCGCTCTCAGCACGTTGAATGCTTTGGTCGTAGTTCTTCAAAAATCATTGCCTCATCTCGTGTTCCACAAAGCTCCATTCTGGGTCCACTCTTCTTTAACTCTTTTATCAATAAAATATCCGAGAATCTTAATGTCAAAAGTCTATTATATTGTGATGATATGAAACTCTACTGTAGGGTGGACAGCATATCTGACTGCATTCAACTTCAAGCCGATCTAACTTTAGTAAACCAATGGTGTAAAAATAACAATCTGCCACTCAATGCTGCTAAGTGCTGTATAGTTTCATATTCTCTCAAAAAAAATCCCATTGAATTTAATTATAACATCGATAATTCTTCTCTACTCAGATCACACTCTTTTAAAGATCTAGGGGTGACCTATGACACTTCTATGTCATTTCTTCCTCACATTTCCGATATAATAAAAAGAAGTTACAGAATGCTAGGCTTTATAATAAGAAATTCTAAGGCTTTTAATAGCACTTATAGTCTCAAAATATTATATTTTTCATATATTCGTCCTATTCTAGAATATGCTTCCCAAGTCTGGTCACCCCATCATCAAATTCATATCCACGATCTAAAAAATATCCAAAGGAGATTTCTAAAATATCTCTGGTTTCATTGTGAAGGAGTGTACCCGGAAATCGGTTTTCCTCATGAGCGTCTACTTGAAAACTTTTCTACGAGGATATTAGTTGAGAGAAGGCAGTCGGCTGATGTACAATTTTTATTCAAATTAGTGAACGGTAAAATAGACTCTCCTGAGCTCTTAGAACAACTCAACTTTCATATACCTCGGATATCATCAAGAAATCCACAAACCTTTTATTTGGCAAAACCGAGAATTGATATAGGTGTTTGCATTTTTTTAAATAATAAACAGCCTTTATCAAATTGAGTAGGCAGAATGAGAAACAATCGGAAAAATAATGCATAACAACCCGTTGTTGATAGAGTTGTCATTCAAGTTTTAAAAAAGTTAGTCACGATTTTTTAATTGTATAAAAATACCTACATAGATCAATCACTCAGAGCTGGGTCTATTCAATTAATAAACACTAGACGTAACATTGGTCCAAGTGTTTCCATTCAAGGATATCATCGCTGATATCCCGTAGCAGCACCGCCAAGCAGCGCAATACCGAGAAGGTACCTATTCTTCAAGGTTGCGACAAAATTGGGCACCCTGCCCTCATCATGGTCCTTCGTATGCCGAATATGGAATGATTTAGCCAGAAAAAGAAGAAAAAATCAGTAAAAAAGTCCAGCTAAAAACCCAAGGTCAGTCCATTCCATATTTTTCTGAAAGCTTGACGCTTTTTGACAGATAAATCCGAGGAGTACGTCAAGCTGAACTAAAACCGGATTTTTCAATAATAATAATTCGTTTGCAAGCTGTTTTGCTCCCTTTGGGGCCGATAACCATATTCCTCTAAATATTACGTATACTTACATATAACTTTACCTAATTTACCTACTCATTTCGAAAAATACTTATATCATCCTGCAATTTCGCAATCCTGAAACTTGTTTTGAATCATTCTCACCTAATATTATTTTTTAGAGTGCAATTGTGCCTACTGCGAATTTATCATCTACTCTATTGTAAAGTTCGAGCCAAAAATGGACCCTCCAGTACCCAATCCGATAATTGAAGCAAAATCAGAACTTGGATTTCTTGTTTATCGTCGTGGACAAATTAAAGCCACATTAACTCGTTTTGATACTTTTTTAGGAAAAATATCTGATCAAGATCTAGGCCTTCCTGAAAATTTCACCCAAATAAATGCGCGTATCAAAAGAATACAACAATCACTGTGTGATTTTGATCGTGTACAATCACGCATTGAACATATTTGTATTCAGCATGATTTTCCTGAAAAAGCAGATCGGGATAATGAACGTGCTGAATTTGAAGAACACTTTTTCAACAGTGTTTCCAGGGGAAAATTATCGCTAAAAAGAGGTACTGACCTTATGAACTTGGTAAGTCAGCCACAATTACTCGCAATTGATAATAACAAGTTTTCGCAAGACCAAAACCCTTATAATAAATTTCCTGTCAAATTACCTCCCATATCTTTACCTGAGTTCTCTGGTTCCTATGACGAATGGACACAATTCTATGAAACATTTGATTCACTTGTTGATAGTAATCCTTCTATAACAAATGTTCAAAAGTTTTATTATCTTAAGTCTGTTTTAACAGGTGATGCTTTTCAAACCATTAGTTCTCTCACTGCCACAGATGTTAACTATAGCATTGCTTGGGACTTGTTAAAAGAAAGATACCAAAACAAAAAAGCGATTATACATACTCATGTGAAATCCATATTCACACTTATCCCAATAAAAGATGACACTCACACTAACTTACGTAAATTTTTAGATACTTTTCAAAAGCACTTCCGTTCACTTGAAAAACTAGGAGAATACTTTGCTTATATATTTACTGACATCAAAATTAAATTCGGTTACACGTCAGCAATGGGAAATATTTTCCAAAAATGAAGATAGTCCTTCAGTGGCTGATTTCATTAACTTTATGACTGATCATTGTAGACTGCTAGAATCCATGGACTTGAAAAATTACACTGTCAAATCTGTATCAAATAACAAAGCTCTTTCACATTTTTCATCTGTAATCAATCAATGCCCCATGTGCGACGAAAAGCACTTTGTGTATGCTTGTAAAAAATTCAATAATTTACCCATAAATGCTCGATACAATGAAGCCAAACGCATGGCATTATGCACTAATTGCTTGCGATCTGGTCATTCTGCATCGGAGTGCAAATCAACTCATAGTTGCAGAATTTGCCAAAAAAGGCACCATTCATTGCTTCATAATAATTCCAAACCCCCTTTTCAGGCCAACAAGAGTCGTCAATTTCTAGATAATTCAGGCAACCAACAACCCACTTCTTCACACTCAAAATTGCATGGATATTCTAATCCAACCCATATGCAACCCAATTCAACCCATATGCAACCCAATTCAAACTATAAGCAACCCTGTGTTTCAGCCCATACGCTTTCTGATTCTAGGCAGGGCATGAAAAATTCTAATAATAATTATTATTATGCCCTTAACAATAAGACGGCTCCTTCTCCAGTTTGTCAAGGATATAGTAATTTGAATTCTTCACCAAGTATTGTTGATAATCAAAATACACAACAACGCAGTAGCCACACTTTGGCATCATCTTCAGTCCAAATTGATAATATTCAACCATGCAATCAAGATGCAAATACTAGCTATAACTTGTCCTGCGCAAATTTTAATAAACCCAATCAGTATGTTTTATTAGCTACAGCTATGGTTTATGTATATGACAGAAATCAGATGCCTATTTTATGTAAAGCTCTTTTGGATGGAGGTTCTCAATCCAATTTCATTTCGCTTAATTTATTCAATAAATTAGGGCTCGATTCCGAAAAAATCAATATTCCAATATGCGGAATTAATCAAAAAACAAGCTTCATAACTAAACGTATTACCCTTAATGCTACATCCATTCACAAACAATATAATTTTAAAATGTCTTCTCTTGTTATTGAAAAAATAACCGAGCGTCTTCCTCAACGACGCGTTGATATTACTTCAATTAATATACCTGTAGATATTCAACTTGCTGATCCAAATTTTAACGAACCTTCAGACATTGATTTACTCCTAGGAGCTGGTCTATTTTATGAGATATTATGCTCAGGACAAATCAGACAAGGGAAAAATAATCCTACTTTTCAACAAACTAAACTTGGTTGGATAATTTCCGGTCCTATCCAATTGTTAAACCCAAATCACGATCATATTAATTGTTGTTTTAACCAGTTGATAACCAATAACGATTTATATGAGAAACTGGAAACTTTTTGGAAAATTGAAGAGCTCCCAGAAAATCCAAAAATTAAACTTTCTATAGAAGAACTTGAATGCGAATCAAATTTCCAAGAAACCCATGTCCGTCTACCGTCAGGCAGATTTCAAGTTGATCTGCCATTAAAGCAAAATTTTAATAAATTGGGAAATTCTAGCGAATTAGCCAAAAAGCGATTTTTAGCCATAGAGAGAAAGTTTGATAGAAATAGCGATTTTAAGATGGCTTATTCCGATTTCATTCATGAATACATTAATCTAGGTCATATGTCAAAAGTGGATCCCCACAAAGTACCTATTTACCCAGTTTTCTATCTCCCTCACCATGCTGTCGAAAAGGCTGATAGCCTAACGACAAAGCTAAGGGTTGTGTTTGACGCTTCTGCGAAATCATCATCTGGTTTATCGCTAAATGACGTACTCAAAGTCGGCCCTACAATTCAAAATGACCTTTTTTCTATTCTCATACGTTTTCGACGACACAATTTCGCGCTCACAGGCGATATTGCCAAAATGTACCGTCAAGTACTCATAAATCCTTTTCAAAGGAGTCTGCAGCGGACAGTGGCGGTCCATAGATGATTTTCTGGGGAGGGTAACGGATGACGGGAAAACCGAAATAGGCAAAATTTTTTTTGGGTGCCACGCCCAATTTGCACCCAAAAGTCGTTTAAAACACGCCTCTGGCAAAAATGTATCCCGATGCCGTCAAAATAGTTATACAGGGTGCCACTTAGTGCGATATCGGACTCAAACAATATATCCTTATGTAGGGTGATGCAAGAAAAAAAAATTAATTAATTACAAAGTTGTTATTGACTGTCTAAGGAGCATTAGGTAGTTAAAAATTTGGTGAGGTTTCGTCTCTTTGATACATAATTAGATTGATTTTTGGGTATAGGAACGGTGGGTTAAGAATTAAAACATTCTTTCTCCTGGTTACCCAAGAATCAATCTAATTAGTTAAAAATATTTTTGAATATACAGGGTGCTCTGTATAAATGAAGTATGCGTCAGAACTTTGTTATTTTATATGAAAATCTGGTAAAATTCTACAGGGTGTTCGCAATACTGTACACAAAACCAGGCATTCCAAACAACCATAACTAATTTTTTTCCAAATGGAATACCCTTTTTTTCACTGTATAGTAGTAGGTAGTAGGTACCATCGTCACCAAAAGTAACTGGGACAGCATCATATTAGCTCTTGTACTATTATATAACTTCAGATGTCCGGTATTTATCAAACTATGAATACATTTAGGTTTATCTAGGTTAACTTGGAATAGTCCAGGAAATAAATATGAATTATTTTTGTCCCAGTTACTTTTGGTGACGATGGTACGTATACGTCGATACTCGCATGGGCGTCGTTTGGGGGAGGCAAGGGGGGGCATTTGCCCCCTCCTAGCCCCGCCTAGAAATAGTCTTTTGAACAAGAAAGAAGTAAAAGATAGTTCGTATTCGTTATTTGTTAGGTACCTACCTTTTTTATAGTCTGGCGTAAAGACAATTACCTAAAGCTACGTTTACACTTGGAAAGTACTTGCCGTCACTAAACTTATTCATTGTTTTGTGTTTACATATTTTCAAGTGTATTTGCCAAACAGTAGAAAATAAAATGGCTCCAAGTAGGGTAGTGCGTGCTAGAACGCAAAAAAAAATAGGTAAAAACGAGTTTGGGTTAGAGATTGGATCAGACGTAGAAGTACCCACTCTTCTAGGTGCGTCGAAACGACTCTTAAAGGAGATACCAATTCAATTCATACCAAAAATTTCAAGAACCGTCAAGACTAGTTGAACCGAACCTAAACTGACAAAGTCAGAAACGTAGATTAGAAGTCTTATTTCTCCTAAAATCAAATTGGAAGTCACATTACGATATCTTGCCACTGGTGATAGTTTTGCTTCCTTGTAGTAGGTATTCATACAGAAACGTGGACGTCTGTTTCATAAGAAACGTGGACGTCTGTTTTTGTGACCCGTTTACACACGTTAGGTACAAACAGAAATTTGGCGTAGCGGCAAGTAAACTAGCCGGTCCATCAACTTTTGGAAAGCGCTTGCCGGCAAGTAGCAAGTGCACTTTCCTGTGGTTTACATATGACAAGTTTAGTGGCAGCAAGTACTTTCCTTTAGGGCCAAATTATGGACCAACTGGTGAGTGTCTGGTTGTTACCTAGCAGGTACTTTCTATTCTCTAGTGCCAGTCAGTTGGCCCTTAGTAAACTTTCCAAGTGTAAACGTAGCTTAAACAAATGATGGGAACAGTGAATTTGTCGCAGAAAAAAATACCATCATTTTTAACTATATATCGATATCAAATAAGTACGTTAAAATGTTCAAATAAGGGAAGTGGCACCAAAAAAAATTTCGTCTCCGGCGGTTACCAGCGGTGCTATTGGGAATGATCTTATTATAGTGCTGCCCCCCCCCCCCCCCTGAGAAACCTCGTAACAACGCCCATGGATACTCGTAAGCCTATCAATTTATACAATGCCTTTAATGATTTACTTTTTAGAACTTGTCTTTTGTTGAAATTTTGTTGTAATTATTAAATGTATTAAAAAAAATATTTGTCTGGGGGGGGGTAATTACCCCCTCTACCCCCCCCCCCCCTTTAAACCGCCCTTGGCAGCGGATAGTTTGGCGAGATAACAGGGAAGACGAGCTTAGTCATTTCGAGTTAAATACTATAACATATGGCACATCCAGTGCTGCTTTTCTTTCAACTAGATGTCTAAAACAAATTACAACTGAATGCACTTCACAATTTCCCATAGAAAGTCAAATAATCTGCAATGACTGTTATGTTGATTACGTAATAACAGGCGCTAATTCTATCGATGAGCTTATAGTCATAAGACAGAACTTATCGTCCATCTTCAAGGATTACGGGTTTGAACTCAGAAAATTTGCTTCAAATAATCCTAATGTTTTATCAGGGCTATCTAATGACAATTCCACTGAATATGTAATAAACGATTCTCAATCAACCAAAATTTTAGGAATTTCTTGGAATTCAGAAAGTGATAATTTTATTTACAGCTCCAAAAACATATCCACAGAACAACCTGTTACAAAACGTTTTATACTCTCTACTATTTCTCAGACTTTTGATCCACTGGGTCTTCTGGGTCCAATAGTTGTTCAAGTAAAAATATTGCTTCAAAAGCTGTGGCTTTTGAAGATCGCCTGGGATGAACCCATACCTAATGATCTTTGTCGAGTTTGGATTCATTTTGTCCAGCAATTATCTGATATGATTTCTTTGAAAATATCCAGACAAGTTACTTCAAAAAATCCAAAAAACATCCAAATACACGGATTCTGCGATTCTTCTATTAATGCCTATGGCGCATGCATTTATATAAGATGTGAGGATTTTCATGATGGTATAACTGTCAACTTACTTTCAGCAAAATCTCGTGTAGCCCCCCTTAAAGTGATATCTCTGCCTCGACTCGAATTATGTGGCGCATTATTGTTAACCAAATTAATTAAAAACATTTGTGTTATTTTGGACTTACCAATTAATCAAATTTTTTATTGGACGGATTCAACAATAGTGCTTTCTTGGCTTTGTTTGGAGCCTCGTTATTTAAAAACATTTGTGGGCAATAGGATATCAGAAATCCAATCACTTTCTGACATCAACAATTGGCACCATATTAAATCTTCCCACAATCCCGCTGATTTGATTTCCAGAGGTATTAATCCTCCCGAATTAAGAGTCAATAAACTATGGTGGCACGGCCCTGAATTCCTATCAAAATACTCTGAAGCGTGGCCTTCGAAAACTCACATTTCTAACTGGGCTCGTCAATGTAACGTATCCGAAATGCCGGAAGTTAATCCCAAATCTGTTATGTCATTCCTTGCGGGAAATCATTCAAATGATTTTGATGAAATATTTAATAAATTTTCTAGCTATAATAAACTTTTGCATGTAATAGCGTACTGTTTGAGATTTTCGAAAAATAGCCGGTCTTTTACAAAACAACGAGCCGTCGGACCGCTGTGTCAAACCGAAATATCTGCCAGTCTAAAATCTATTGTAAAATCAGTGCAAGCGAAAGCATTTCCTGAAGATATTTATAATCTAAAATTCCGTAACTCTATAAAGAAAAACAGTAATTTAAGTTCATTAAACCCTTTTATTGACGACTTTGGCATTTTGCGAGTCGGAGGGCGTTTGAAAAATGCACCATTGAGTTTCGAACAGAAACATCCCATATTACTTCCTCATAACCATCCATTAACAAAATTGATCATTACTTATGACCACAATAGAAACTTGCACTCTGGAACCCATGCCACACTATCATTTGTTCGACAACAATTCTGGCCTTTAAATGGAAAATCCTTGGTAAAAAGGGTCATCAGGTCTTGTATTCCCTGCTTCAAGGCCAATCCCAAATCAATAATTGCACAAATGGGAGATTTACCAAGCTCAAGGGTCACTCCATTTCATCCCTTTTTCAACACTGGTGTAGATTACGCCGGTCCATTTTTGCTTAAAGATTCCAAGTTCATGCATTTTTGTTTGTTTATCAACCAAGGCAATTCACTTAGAATTAGCTACTGAACTTAGTACTGCTTCCTTTATTTCTGCTTTAAAACGATTTACCGCTCGACGTGGTTTATGTCAAAATTTCCATTCTGATAATGGCTCGAATTTTATAGGAGCAAAAAATGAGTTTGCTGCAATTTATGCTGTTCTTAAAGATAGCAAGTTTCAGGACTTTCTTATTCAGAATACAATTCAATGGCATTTTATGACTGCGCGATCACCCCATTTTGGAGGAATATGGGAATCGGCTGTAAAGTCTACCAAGCAGCATCTAAAGCGAATCCTCAATAACGTTCCGCTCACCTTCGAAGAATTTCATACACTCCTGGTTCAAGTGGAATCGGTTTTAAATTCTCGACCATTAACCCCACTGACTGATTATCCCAATGATTTAGAAGTACTCACTCCGGGTCATTTTTTAATTGGCCGTCCGATAAATGCTGTACCCGAATTAGACATTTCCCAAGTACCCATGAATCGCTTATCCAGATATGCGCATGTTCAAAAGATGACGCAAAGTTTCTGGACACGGTGGTCAACAGACTATCTACACACATTGCACCAGCGGAACAAATGGAAGTTTCATCAACATCAAAATGACCTGCTAGGTTCTCTAGTGCTCCTAAAAGAAGATGGTCTGCCTTCATTGCAATGGCATCGAGGGCGTATAGTGGATCTTCATCCAGGTAGTGACGGTGTGGTGAGAGTAGTTAGTGTTCTAACAAAAAACGGCGTCACTAAACGAGCCATTGTGAAAATATGTTTACTTCCGAAGGACGATTTAAATTATTGATTTTCTTGTTTTTTAATTATCTTTTTACCATTTATATTTTTATATACAACTCAATTTACCCAGTATCTGCAAATTTTATAATTAACTTTTCCCGTTTTATTGTATACCTATCTTTAATGTTAATGATATTGAAAGCATTCAGTTGGATACTTTCAAGGGCGGCGGTATGTTTGCATTTTTTTAAATAATAAACAGCCTTTATCAAATTGAGTAGGCAGAATGAGAAACAATCGGAAAAATAATGCATAACAACCCGTTGTTGATAGAGTTGTCATTCAAGTTTTAAAAAAGTTAGTCACGATTTTTTAATTGTATAAAAATACCTACATAGATCAATCACTCAGAGCTGGGTCTATTCAATTAATAAACACTAGACGTAACATTGGTCCAAGTGTTTCCATTCAAGGATATCATCGCTGATATCCCGTAACAGCACCGCCAAGCAGCGCAATACCGAGAAGGTACCTATTCTTCAAGGTTGCGAAAAAATTGGGCACCTTGCCCTCATCAATAGGAAAATTCTCTCCTCTGCGCAGAGCATGCAACATGTATAATTCTGTTCAGGATCAGTGCGACATTTTTAACTGTAGTCTATCAGAAATTAAAAACGTGCGCTTAGCTCAGACATAATTGTTCTTTCCTGTATTTTTTTTGTATCTTACTTTGCTTTTTTAATATGTATTTATTTTAGTATTTATAGCTGTAAGTTTTCCCACTCAATAATTGGATGTATTTCTGTGAAGTGGTGTAGATAAAATAAAATAAAAAATAAAATTCTGAGCAGATTTCATGTGATATTCCCTATACCTAAGTTCAACTGTTTTGGAAATATTTACAGTTGAAAATTGACTTTTTGCAACTTTGACAGGCTGTAAAACCTGAACGGTTAATTTTAGAGGAAAACCGATTTTACATTCCTATCTTAGATTTTTATAAAATATCATTTGACACCAACTTTGAATTAAATCCATGATTAAAAATTCCAGTTAAATTTAATCTCCGGTTAAGTTCAAAGTTGGTGTCAAATGATAGTTTATGAAAATCTAAGATAGGAATGTAAAATCGGTTTTCCTCTAAAATTAACCGTTTAGGTTTTACAGCCTGTCAAAGTTGTAAAAAATTCAATTTTCAACTGTCAATATTTACAAAACAGTTGAACTTAGGTATAGGGTATGTCGCATAAAATCTACTCAGAACTTAACTTAGAATCCAAATATGCAATCACATACAGGGTGTTCCATTTAAAATAGCGATGTTGCCACTAGTTTAGAGTAGAAGCAGCAATACCGCATAAACAAAAATATTTTTAAAGTGTAGATTATGGTCGTTTATCCCGGTTGCCAAATTTTCAAAATGATCCGCTTTTTAGTTCTCCATTAACGTCTAATACGCCATCCACCGTGGGACACCCTGTATAAACGATAAAACAGTCAAGTACACAAAAATCGCGAATAACACGGAAAGCAAGACACTCTTAAGCCGAATTTCAAATTGATGAATTTACTTTCCAATTCTTCTTTTTTTGTAATACAATCCTGTTGCGTGTCTCGTTTGACAGTTATTTCTCGCGGGTTCTCACCCAAGCTATCTCTATCTCTTTTTGCGTGCAGGATTGGAAAGAGACATGTATATGCCGAACTGCTTTTTCAATTGGAGAGATTTGTTCACTCATTGAGCGCATGCGCAAGATATGGGACAAAATGCTCCTATTGGTTGGAGAATTTGGCCTTAAAAAATATGGAGAGTTGTACAACTGTATCGGTACGGTATTAACTGTGGCACCAGCACGACCCGATTATTACTGCCTTGTAACGTCACGACCCATAGAAATACGTTTTTGATCGCGTCGTGAATTTCGAATTATTTAGAGATAAGATATTAAATTTTTTTCCTAATTGCATCATTTATTAGGATGATTGTTATTGTTTTTTGTTATTTATTCCATATTTAATTTGATGTGCAAGTTCCCTATTCTAGACATAGGCAAATTTCAAACACGTTAATACTATGCTGTTTGCACATAGAATTCTGATTAGATTGAAATAACAACAACGCTTAAACAACGAAGAGAGAAGACACAACCTATTAAAATATAAGAAAATGGGACATTATGTATGTACAGTATATTGCTAAAATGTTACAAACAAAATAATATCCATTTTGACCTATAAAAATACAAAAATAAGTGACACACATTTAATTTTAGCATGAACATCGACGACTTCTCTAAAATATTTCCAACAGCTCCTGGGCTGGATAATGAGTTAGGTAGAATCGGAATGACTTTAGATGGCATTGACAGAGAAATATCTGGATCATTGGAGTTTGGCGAATATTACGCTAATCTACATAGGCATCAAGGTAGAATCTAAAATATCTATTAAAATTAGAATAAAGCCATTTTCCGTTTTAGTAGAAGGTGGTGAAATCACTCCAATATCCTACGGTTCTGAAGCTGAATTTAATACCAACGATGCCACAGCTGGTTCATCATCGGCCCCAGATTTTGATTTTACTATTACAGAAGAGATTATAGATAAAGATGATATAGAAATGATTGATAATGATGGTACTTTGACTAGTATGACTTCAAAATCTTTTATAGACAATTGTAATGCTTCTCGATCTAGTGCATTTGCTGTTATATCACCATTAAGTCTTAATGTTCGCATCTGCAATAATGACCTTGGTGGTGATCAAAAACTAAAATCCAATATTAAAAGAGCCCAATCCTTATATACCAGAAAAAGTGATATGGATACGGTTGATATTAGAAATTTATTGAAAGATTATGCTAAATTTGATAAAGGGGCTTCAACTTCAAATCCCAATGTGAATATCTCCAATGTGGGCTGTTTGAAATGGAGCACAAGCAAAGAAAAATTCTTTGATATAAACAAAGAAACTAAAACAGACAATATTGACTTTGGGAAAAATCTTAATACTGGCGCTAGCAAAAAAATTGATAAAGACTTGGATCCAGGGTCTATTCTCGTTAAAGAAGGATTTATAGATCCTCCAAAAATATCCCGAGTATCTAAAAGCTTTCATGGAAATTCTAGTAATTATTTAGATATAGAAAGTAGCCCTAGAAGAGCGAGTGCTATTCCATTAGCCAATAAAATTCAGAATGATACTTCATATAAAAGTAGGCCACAATTTGTTACCCAATTATCCCAACCTTGTTCAGAAAGCATTAAAATGTTGGGAAATATGCCTATTAGAAACAATTCCTTGTCAACTGATTCTGTAAGTAGGTATATTTTCATGTTTTGGAAGCTCCTAATTCCTAATTACTTTTTTAGGTTATCAAAAGTCCTAGATTTACTACAATTAAAGTGGATGAAGAGGAGCATGCAGCATCCGTTGGTGCAGTTTATGCAAAAAGAGCCATGAAGAATGAACAAAGTAATTCCGAAATGGAAAGTTCAGGCAAAAGAAAGAATTTAGACGATAAGTTAAACTATGAGTAGTAAGTCGATAGAACCCCAAATTTTATTTTAATAGATTGTAAATTGAAAGCAAATAAGAATAGAGTTTAGCGAAATTGAATCAATCATTGTTGACCTAATCAATGTCCATTAGTATTATCTGGAAAAGTATTAAATATCTTTATGTACACATTAATTTGTATTTTTTTTTATTATGGAGCTTGAAAAAATGGAGGTGTCTTAAAAAAATGCACTAGAAAGTGAGATAGTTATTAACGTTAGAAAGCCGATAAATCGCAAATAACACCCGAGTTTGAAATCTGAGGCGATATCCTAGGATTATGATCAGTCATGGTTGTAGGAAGGTTAGCATGTTATTTATTAGTACATGATGTGATATATGTATATTAATAGGACGGAACTTGTTGCTGGTCTTGTCAGCATTATTGTCATTCTAGTCTAGTCTAGTCAAATCTTATAATATCTTGTAGCTCCATTATTTCATTATAAAGTTTATTTAAATTATATTATTATGGTTTATTTAATTAATTATGAACAACCATAATTAACATGGCGCAGTCGTGAGTCGAGTGGAGAAAAATAAGTTCTTGTGAGTTGAAATAAGAAATCAAGTGAAATAAAGATAACCATGGGAGATAGCAGAGATGTAGCCCCCATGCAAATGTCTGGAAATGTTGCAGAAAATTGGAAAATGTGGAGGTCTCGCTTTGAGAACTATTTAATAGCAAGTGAAATCAATAAAAAGGACGAATCCATCCAATGTGCTCAGGCTCTGCATTTCATAGGTGAAGAGGGCTTCAAAGTGTACACTACTTTTCAATTCGCAGACAATGAAAAAAATAAACTGCAATTTTTATTAAATAAATTTGAAGCACATTTTCTTCCAAAAGAAAATCTGACATATGAAAGGTATAAATTCTTTTCATATAAACAACTCCCTGGACAAGCATTAGATCAGTATGTTACCGAAATGGCAATAAAATGTCAATTAGGAAAGCTACAGGATGAGCTAACCAAAACTGTGTTGATCTGTGGAGTGAACAACTGTTCCATTAAAGAAAAACTCCTTCAAGAGGATGACACGGTAAGCCTTGACAAAGTAATTGAAAAATGTACAATTTTAGAGATATCTAAGGAGCGAAGCGAATCAATGGCAGGTGGCTTCAATAGTATGTCCTCAGGTATGTCAGTAGATGTTGTGCGAAAAAACCAATTCAAGAAAAAAGGCGTAATTCAAGAGAAAAAGCAGGACAATACAAAGAAAATTAATGATTGTTCCAGATGTGGTATGTCTCACCCAATAAATAAGTGTCCGGGTTTTGGTAAGCAGTGTAATTTTTGTCACTACAAAAATCATTTTGAGTCCAAATGTATTAAAAAGAAAAATAATAATAGCAGAGTAAGGGAAATAGTTGAAGAAGTAAATGAAATTCGACCACTTCCTAAATACTCAGATAATTTAGAACAGTCTGTATTTATAGGTTCTATAAATCATATAAACTCAATAAATAATGAATGGATAACAAATTTAGATATAAATAACAAAAATATTAAATTGAAAATTAACACAGGCGCAATGGCAAATATAATACCTTTTAGTATTTTGAAAAGTTTAGATTTGTCCTATAAAATTATAAATAAAACAGAAATTAAATTAAAATCATACACTGGTGACGAATTGAATGTATTAGGGAAATGTAAATTAACATGTTTTTAAAATGATAAATTATATGATTTAGAATTCTTTGTGGTAAAAGGTAATACTCCAGCAATTTTGGGTTTGGCTGCATGTGTATCTTTAAATTTAATTAAACGAATTGATCATGTAAATTTACAAGTTGGCGAATATTCAAAATTACTAAATTCATTCGGTGAGATATTTATAGGAACAGGGTGTATAAATCAAAAATGTTCCATCAAATTAGAAGCCAACAGCCAAGCAGTCGTTCATCCAATCAGAAGAGTAGCTTTTCCTTTAATGGAACCATTAGAGAAATGCCTAAATGAATTGTTAAATACGTTAAATGAAAAAATTATAGAGAAAATAGATCTTAATAATGCAATTAGAAGAGAACACTGCAAAATTCTTTTGAGGAAATTGCGATTAATTTAGCTGGTGCGACCATTTTTAGTACGCTTGATGCCACAAATGGATTTTACCAGATACCTTTGGACGAGGAGAGCTCTAAATTATGTACCTTCGGGACGCCCTTTGGTAGGTTTAGATTTTTGAGGCTTCCTTATGGTGTTAAGTGTGCACCAGAAATATTTCAAGATCGTTTTAGGAATATTTTTGGAGTAGTTGAAGGTGCTGATATCTACATTGATGATATCATTATATGGGGTAAAAATAAAATCGAACATGATAAAAGGTTAAAGAAAGCCTCAGAGGTAGCTAGAGAGAACAATGTTAGGTTTAATTTAAATAAGTGTAAGTTTGGACAAAAAGAAATTAAATATATGGGGCATGTTATTAATGTTGAAGGAATCAGTCCAGACTTTTCTAAAATTAAAGCGATTTCTCAGTTACCTAGACCCAAAAATAAACAGGAAATACAACGATTTTTAGGAATGCTTACTTATGTAAGTAGATTTATAAAAAACTTTTCTGATAAAACTGAACCTTTAAGAAGTATTTTGAAAAAAAATATTGAATTTATTTGGGACGAGAAAAAAGAAGAAGCATTTTCAAATTTAAAAGAAGTTCTTACTACTAAACCTGTTTTACAATTCTTCAATATAAATAAATCTACTACCATCTCGGTAGATTCGTTAAAATCAGGGATAGGGGCTTGTCTTTTACAGGAAAATCTTCCTTGTGCTTATGCCTCAAAAGCACTAACTGAAACGAAGACACGGTATGCACAAATTGGAAAAGAATTATGTGCCATATGTTTTGGTTTAAATAAATTTTATCAGTATGTATTTGGACGTAGAGTTATTGTGGAGACAGATCATCAACCATTAATCTCAATTTTTAAGAAACCATTAAACAAATGCCCTGCAAGGTTGCAAAGAATGTTATTACAAATTCAAAAATTTGACATAGAGTTACGTTATAGACCTGGTAGAGAATTGCTCTTAGCAGATGCTTTGTCGCGTGCGTTTCTAACAGACACACAAGTTGATGATTTGGATGATGATCTAGAAAGCCAGATTTGTTTGGTTACAATGGAATTAAATGCTACACCCGAAAAAATTAATCAATTTAAATTAGAAACTGAAAAAGATCAAATTTTGAAAGACCTCAGGGAAGTAATTTTAAACGGGTGGCCTAATTCTAACAAAAAACTCAAAAATCATATCAAATTATTTTGCCCTTTCAAGTCGGAGTTAACAGTTGTAGATGGACTAATTTTTAAAAATAAATCTTTGGTAGTACCGTAGTGTCGGTATACTTTGCTATCAAAGGTGACTTTGCTAGAGTTGACTTTTTTTTTTGTAAAAATATTTTTTGTAACGCCAATGGCAGAAACCTAGCGGAAATTGTAGGAACTATTAAAGAAAACGTGGTTAACTTGTTGCAAATAGTTAGACTTGCGATTGTTGCGCTATGGTGCTAGTGAACACATGCTGCATATATAAGGTAAGAATTTTACGATTTTTAATTCCTAAAATAGTAAGACTTGTGACACCTATATGAATACGATTGGCCCAAAATAAGTCCTTTTGCTAACATATACACTTCAATGGCTAATGCTTGGGAAAATTTGAACTATTTAAAAATAATAATTTTTGAGATTTTAATTTATTTTAAAAAAGTGTGTCCTTGCAAGCCACTCGTAGGTGTCTTTGCCATATATATTTCTTACCGTTTTTGGTTTTTAGATCAAAATATGGGTCGGATATACAAAAAAAAAATAGGCAGCCGGCATTACAAAAACTATAATGAAGATACTGTAAAAGAAGCAGTACGAAATATCTTAAGCAATGACTTGAGTTATCGAGAAGCATCCAAGAGATATATAATCCACGAAGAACACTATGGAATAAGTGCCACAATAAGCACTTGAAGAAACTTGGTTGACCACCTAGTATTACTGAGCTAGAAGAACGTCATATAGTAGATGTTTTATTTGCATCCGCAGAATATGGTAGCCCAATGACGAACTTGGAAGTTAGGTTGGTGGTGAAACGCTATTTAGACAAAGCGGGACGTGTTATTCCAAAATTTCTAAGCAACACTCCAGGAAGATATTGGTGTCTGAATTTCATAGACCGAAATAAGGACAAGCTTACTAAAAGAAGTTGTCAAAACATCAAGGGAGTTAGGGCGGAAAAAAAGTGAGGAAGAGCTGAAAGCATATTTCAAAAATTTAAAGAGAAGTTTAAAGGGGGTTCCACCAGAAAATGTGTTAAATTATGATGAAACTAACCTTTCTGATGACCCGGGTTCAAGAAAATGTATCTTTAGAAGAGGAACCAAATATCCAGAGAGAGTCTTAAATGTATCAAAGTCGGCCACTTCAGTTATGTTCGCAATTACAGGCGATGGGAACAGTTTACCACCTTATGTTGTGTACAAGGCGGAACGAATTTACGACCAATGGGTTTTAGTTGCCCCCCCCCCCCCAGATACGATACAACCGCAGTAAATCGGGATGGTTTGACGCTTATTGCTTCGAAGACTGGTTTCAGACCATTGCCTTACCCTGGGCCAAGAAAAAAAAAAGGAGTAAAGGTAATAATTGGTGACAATTTAAGCTCACATCTGAATGTAAGCATGATTGTCGCTTGCCAACAAAACCAGATCAGATTCGTATTCCTGCCACCACAGTCTACACACCTTACGCAGCCGCTCGACGTTGGATATTATGGCCTTCTTAAAAAAAAAATGGAAACACCTGCTGACAGAATATAAAATACAAAATATTAGTGGAATTTTTTTTTTCTACTTGCGTGCGCAAAGTTATTACTTTACGCACTCATTTGCGTGCGCAAAGTTGAACTTTGCGCACGGAAACTCTTTGCGCACTCATTTTTGTTACGCATAGTTACCGCATTTATACTCGATTTCTCAATGTTATGTGGGTTTCTGGAAAAACTTATCTATTCAGAAAGAAGGGCATGATGTTATTTTTGTTCCAAGAAAGACATTCAGGTAATGTTTAGCTTTTTTAATTTGACACTTTCCATATAAGGAGCGAGGGGAGGAAAAGTCCAGCAAAAATAGATGTGAGGTCAGGTGACCGTTGGCATGGGGAGTCACCAACTCACATTCATTTAGAGTATCAGAATATAAAAGTTGGACTGTAAGTTATAGTCCTCCATATACTCCTCAACTTAATGCTGCTGCGGAAAGAATGAATCAGACACCAATAGACAAAGCAATATCCCAAAAATGGATAATATATTTTCGGAAGATGCTGTACTTGTGGCTACGTTAAACTAATTTAACAAGTTACATGAAAAAATATCATCCTGGTAAATCAAGTCTCAATTTGGCAAGAAAAACAAACTCAACGACTTCTTCGAATTTTAAGCAAACCTCGCTAATACAACCAATGTTGCAAATAAAGTCAAGCTGATCACTGAAAAAAATAAATAAAAATTGAAAACACAACACATTGAACTAGGAGAGAAAATTATTAGTCTTGAGTCTTGAGCATCTGGAAACATTTAAGAAGATTAGGTACAGTTATAGTGGATTGCTATGCAAATCTTCGAACACTCATAGAAAAAGTATTGTTCCTAACACTTGCGCAAAGTGTCTTTCCCGCACTCAAAGCTTATCCAAACTCCGCTTCGCGTCGTTCGTCTAACTGCTTTTTCGTGCGGGAAAGTATCACTTTGCGCACTTGTTAGGAAAATAACTATTTCTGGTCGACGAGGATGACATCGTCAAAAAAATACCTTTGGAATCTGTGTCTAGGGAACATTACTATTTCAGCGAATCCGACATTACAGGTTTTAACTTTTAATAACAGTTAGGTATCTCAAAAATAAGAATTATTTGTTTGATTTTTTTTCTTATATTTTGTATGGAATGTTTTCTTTTTGATAGGTACAAAAGTTCCTAGAATATTATTTTTAAGTTTGTTGAAAAAGAAAAGACTTTAAGTTGTGATCTCACCACGTTAAATAAGAAGACTGTTTTTTATTTTTATATAATAAAGATATTTTGAATTAAATCGTATTTTTTTTGTTTCCAACAATGAAAAAAAAAATATATGGTAGGGGAACCCGGGGCAGAACGGCATACCTAAGCTTTAAGAGGCTTTTTCTTCAAGGGATTTTGAAATTTCGAAACCAACTTAGAACATACTCTTCTTTATTGTTTAAATAACATCCAAGAAAAGTTTGAGACGAGTTTTATCGGAAAAAAAAATTGTTTTTGAAGGGGCAGAATGGTCATTTTGACAATTTCAAGGTCAAAATGACCATTCTGTCCCGACTATGGGGCAGAATGGCCCTATCTTGGGGCGGAATGGTCATTATGGTAAAATAATGAAGTAACCGTATTTTTGGGAACAAATGAAACACTCAAATATTAAATACACAATTTAATAGAAATCTTAAACCTATTGCCAGATTATCGATACCTGCGATAGTATTATGTGCCCATTTTTTGCAGATTGAGCATGATATCTAACCTTCTATAGATTTTGAGTAAAAGACTCCACAGTAGAGGCATTGGGCATCATCACTTTCACTTTCCCTGATGTAAGAACTTGTTTCGACGTTTACAGGAATCCTTGTGTTTTGTTTTCTTTTTTATTATTCTTTTGCATAATCTTCGAGTGAATAACTTTTTTATTTTTGGGTTTTTTATTTATTGCCAATTTATATTCTGGTATTGATTCATCTGGACTGCATTCTATTAAAGACCACATGCGTGAATCTCTTCTTATAATTGAATAAAATCATATGACTGCTTGCTAATTTTATGCGGGGCAGAATGGTACCCTAGACTATTCCGCCCTCTAATTTTATGCGGGACAGAATGGTACCCTAGACCATTCCGTCCCGATCCGTTCTGCCCCGAATTTGATTTAAAAATATTTTCAAAAAAATAAAACAATATCATTGAGGAAAAATATCAACACTACCACCACTAATACTTGACATCATGTACTACGTGAAAAATATAATAACAATGACTTATTATTTGTGTACAATACTTTCTTTGTCATTAAATTTCGCAAAATATTATAAAATTTATTCACAAATATGGACATGTATGAATTCCGTTAGACTAAAGTTGTTTTTCTACAAAGGTGTTAAAAATGCAACTTTTAACACCCCCTCGAAGCATTAAAAATGTTACTTTATCGCACTAGTGTTAAAAGTCTTTAAGGCACTAGTGTTAAAAATGAAACGTCAAAATTTTAAAGCAAACGTCAAAAAAAGTTTGTATTTTTAATTTTTTACATTAATTTTAATGGTAAAATTTGAACAACTGAGGAAGCTCCATCGGCCGCCTCCTCTATATTTTTCAAGGGATTGATGCAACCCTCTTTTTCTTGTGTATTTTGTTGCATTTTTAGCAAAAAGCCTACTGACCACGATAGACCATACGACAGACTTTTAAGAAACTGACGAGACATTTCATTACCTGTAAAACAAGGTGCTGGTTGTTTGAATTTTTTGACAAATATCAAATTCATTAATTTTACGTAGGAAAGATGCTTTCAATTTATTATTCATTTGAAAATCCAATTTGTCACTGGTTATTGCTTGTTATTGCCGTTTGTAGAAAAAATATTGTATGATATTTGTGTTAAAAGTATTTTTAAGGCACTTATGTGAATTGCAGAATTCGCTTCGCTCATTCTGCAAACTTTCACATGTGTGCCTTAAAAATGTACTTTTAACACTTATATCATAAATAACTATTTCGCACTGGCATTTATCAAAACATAATAGAGTATAGTCTAGGGTATAGTTATAAGGCGATTTCGATTTACTATTTTGGTTGCGGTTGGTGTTAGGAGGCCTATTCCGTTGTGCCCCGGTATGCCATTCTGCCCCGGGTTCCCCTACCTTTTTAAAAATCATATTTGAAGGCAAACTAACCCATATAATAGTCTTACATTTATATTTAGGTGGTTTTAAACGCGTTGGCAAAGTGTCACCAATTTGTAGGAGACTTTGCCAAATTTTCAAAAAAAAAAAAGAAAAAAGAAGCAGTGCTTTCTAATTATTTGTGTTTACAAGCATCT